>VZRL01003726.1:140208-207230 GCA_013397895.1 Origma solitaria | reverse complement strand
CCCCCCTCCGTCTTTCCAACCAACAGCTCTGGGGTGGGGGCAGGGTATGAGGGTTTTCTTTGGTCGGGGTCAGTTCATCAGGGAGAGGAGTCCTCTGCTTAGCCATGGGGTCCCTCCCATGAGAGACAGTCCTCTGCGAACTTCTTTGGCGTGGGTCCAATCTCACGAGCAGCACCTGCCCGATTTGCTGCAGTCCAAGATTCTTCTGTCCAGGTTGCACACTTCCAAGCCGAGGCCAGGCTGTTTCCATCCCGGGAGCAAGGCCTTTCTCTCTCTTGCAAGGCCTTTGCAACTCTCAGTCTCTACTGGGACTCCCACTGGATCACAGCTTCCTGCAGGCATCCACCTGCTCCTCTGGCGTGGGCACCTCCCCATGGGTTGTGGGTAGATCTCTGCATCCCCCTGGACTCCATGGGCCACAGGGGGACCACCTGCTCCCCCATGGTCTTCACCACAGCTGGCAGAGGGTTTTCAGCTCCAGTGCCTGGAGCACCTCCAACCCCACCTTCTCTACTGACCTCAGTGCCTCCATGTTGTTTTCCCTCACATATTTTTACATCCTCCTCCAGATAAAAAGAAGTGCGTGCTCACTTTGTTTTGATTTCTTCTTAAATATGTTTTCACAGGGGCTTAACTAACATCTCTAATTGGCCCAGGTTTGGCCAGGAGCATGTCCATCATCTTCAGAGCCATCAGAGGTTGACTCTGCTGCAGATGGCAAAAAACTTCCAGAATCTTCACACAGGACATGCAGGAGCCATCTTTGTACCCCACCCTACTCACTAGCAAAAACTGGGCCAAGCCAAAACCACCACACCCAGCCTGCCTTCAATCTTGATGGCCCCAATAAACTCCCATCCAGAGTATCCGTGATGGGAACAAATTAGTCTCTAGCCACCTATGGAGATTAAAATTTTCACAGTAGTGTCAGAAATCATAGGTTTGTTCTCCATTCTTTCTTGGTCAAATTTCAAGTTAGACAGCATGCTGTCAGCTTTACTTTACATCAAGTTTTCTACTGATTGGAATCTTTTCCCTTCATTTCCTCTTCTCTCAAGCAGAACACTTCTTGCACTTGCTCAGTACCATCTTACAGGTGGTCATAGGATCTGAGGGTGATGGTAACTACTCACATTGAGGTCTAACTTGCAACTGAGATTTTAGTCCTGCAATGGTAGCACAAATTCAACACAAATCAAACCTTCTGCCATATTAGCCTCTCAGGTGCCTTCATGTATCTTGTTCACCTCCTACAAATTTTTCTGCCCCACTGGTTATTATAACATTTTATGGTGGTTCTTTTTGCTGTATCCCAAACTCAAAGGCAGGGTACACAGTTGCAAGTAAAGGGAATTATGATGTTGGGCAGGTCAGCAGACGGTGAGATGAATAAGTGTGTGATGCTGAAAACCACTTGCTGAGCTGGAAGGAGCCCTGTTGAGGCAGAGTAAGATGGTCTCGGAGTAAAGAAGCACATTTTCTCTCATGTTCCTAGTCTGAGATGGTTTCTTTGGTATCTAGGTGTTTGAATGTGAAGATTATAGAGCTGAGTGCCCATCCTACCCTTGACTGCCCCCAGGCCAAAAAGGGCAACTTAACATCCTTCTAGCATATCATAAATGGGTCTCACACTCACAGGCATATCCCAGAGTCTCATCAGCTTGGCCTGAAGCTTACAGACTTCATGATTGATTGTGAAGTGGTTTTGTTGCTCAAGTTATGTCATAGTCTGAGAGATGCTGATCCTGTCAAAAGCTAATTATAGTTCCCTGAAGTTCACAAAGGAAATAGAGTTAAAAGAAAAAAAAATAGGGTGTGTAGATGCTGCTGGTGGAACAGTATTCATTTCCCTCTATTGTGGTAACATGGATACAAAAAAATTCAGTTTGACAGATATCAACCATTACATGTTTTTACCACTATCTCCAGATTTCATTTTTGTGGGTTTTTGCTTATAGACACTCAAGAGTGACCATTTTCCATTGCTTTTTTTGGTGCTTGCCATTTTTCCTGCCATTTTTTCTGCTGGTATTATTCTTCCTGCTTGCTATTGAGGCATTAGGTTATTTACACACAACTTCTTATTATTTCCTCCTTATTCACCCCATGCTTATTTTAGCTGTTTTTCCTTCCTCTTACTTTTTCTACCAACTTCCTACATGCATCTATGTATTCCTTGCTTTCCTCCACACTTTAGGGAGTTGCCTCCTCAGAAATCTCTAGTATTTGGACTTCATTATGTGAATATGATTCATTAAAAACATTCAGAAACAAGGACAATTTCAGCCTCATAAACAATGTTCTCATTTGATTATGATGACCACAACATTTGCCCCTCCTTCAACCATATATTTTACCCAAAATAGAAAATCAGTTCCCTGACTGGGTACAGCACATGGGAAGAAATGGGGCAAGAGGAAGGCAAAGTCACCAGAAGGGGTGGCAGTGCCTCTCTGGCCAAGTCTAAACCAATGGGGACAGCTTAGGCCAGCCTAAACTGATGATGAAACCAAGGCTGTGCTCAAGGTGACCTTTTCCTGCCTTGTCATTGTCAATAGATGCATGAGAAAACTGAGCTCAGGCCAAGGACTCTGACTTCTCAACTAAAAGCTTGAGTATTTAAGACTCTGTATCCACTTTTAAGACTCTGTATCCACTTTTGTCCCAGCCAGAGACAGAGCTGTACTTGCCTGGAGTTAGAGAAAGGAATTTTCAAACCAGGTCAAACTTACAGTAACTTTGCTGTAAGTAGGCTATTATTAGAGTGCACACATTACTCTTTCCACAGCAATGCATTTCTCCTCTACCTTTCTGCCTAATCTTGCACCTATTTTCTTTATTTACCTCTTTCCTCACTAGGAATATCAAAAGTGTACATGGAACAGAATTAAATAAATGGAAAGATGCAGAGTGCACATAAAGCAGATCACAATATTAATAATTATTCTAGCAAGTTCTCTTGTACTCTACACTGCAAGTTAAATCACACCTACAAGAAAAAGGGCCACCGGAATTTGGGATAAATTGCTGTCTTTCTGTAATTCAGTTCCTTATTTCAGAATTTCAGTGTTTTATTCCTGCTGCCCCACTTCACTGGCACTGCAAAAAATGCGAAATCCCCATTAAATCCCACAGATTTTACAAAAAAGTCTATACAGGCTTACTGTTTGCCTTTGAAGCAGAGCGTGAAAAACCTTTTTACAATGTATGGCCAATTTTTTTTCGAAGGAAAACAGCCTGTGTAAGGTATTGCAATGTATCCACTTTTAGCTGGTTCCTGCATGCAACAGCTGTATTTTTTAATATATAGCATCTAATTCCATACTGAAAAAAGTCATCCAAAACACAGCACCTTGAAATATTATTTTAAATGAGTTACATTATTTTTTTCCCTTTTCCTGCCATTCTGGAAGAAAAAAAAAAAGAGTAGAGAACTTTTGATTCACCAGCTAGAAAGAATGTTTACCTTTATAGGTTAAGATCTCTCCTTTTCACCTGAGACCTTCTGCTGGCATACTTTGCAGTGCCCAGTTATAAACCCAGGAGAATCCTCCTTCCCCTATCTGGCTGTTGTCTGATACATTTTTTACATTGCACTCTTATTCTTTTAACTTGAATAATTTTAACATTTGACAACACAAAACAATTAGAAATTTTATTTACATTACTTTATAAGGGTTACTGTATTCATGCTTGCTACTGGTGTCACTGGAAGTGAATGACGAATACAAGTCATATTCACCAAAATATTAACTAAAGAAAAAAACTATGCAGAAAGTTTGTATAGTACTATTACCTAAGCAAATTCAAGCAGCAAAAGTCTCTGTGTCAGAAAGCTGGAACAAACAAAGATGCATGATAAATGAGGAAATGTGGTGGGTTATTTTAGCATTCCGGATGGTAAATGTCTGGAGGAAATTGTCAGGAACAGTGATACAATCAAATTAAATTATGTACCCTGACAATTCCCTGACTCAGTTTCCTTGCAGTAAGACAGGAATACTTGTCATCTACTTTCACATCCTAAAGGACCTACTGGATCACCCTATCTCCTGAGCAGGATGGCCCACAGGCAACCTCTGCCCTGGTGTCAGCATACAGCCATGAGGGCAGCCAGGGATGCTTTGTTGGTGGGACAGGGCCACAAACTTTGCAAAGGATTCATCCTACCATCTTGACCCTACAGAATTTCTCATGTGGGTAGGAGACACATAACCAGATGAGCAAGCGATGGCAAGTGATCACTGAAGAGGAGAAGGATATCCTGGAGGGGCTCTCAAAAGCAAAAACCACAGGCAGGGTTTGGAGCTACTCAGGCAATACCAAGTGAACTCCTTGAGAGCTGCCAATAACTCAGGAGAGAGCTATAGCCCTTTCTTGTTCCAGCAGAAGGGCTTCCTTTCTTATCTGTTCAGTGGCTAAAATAGAGATAAATCTTTATCTTAGACATCAAAAATAGCAGATGCTGGGTCCATTGGGTCATAAATAAAGTAAAATTCAGAAAGATGCACAGGTTAATGTGCCATGTGAACCAGATTTCCTTTTAGATGATATCTTCTTCA
Organism: Origma solitaria; assembly: GCA_013397895.1. Taxonomy (NCBI): domain Eukaryota; kingdom Metazoa; phylum Chordata; class Aves; order Passeriformes; family Acanthizidae; genus Origma; species Origma solitaria. The sequence goes on along the minus strand of VZRL01003726.1, from coordinate 202,668 downwards.
CATGGTCTGGGCTTTTAAGGTCTTTTCCATCTGGAACACGGGATAATTCAATTAGGAGATTCACTTCCACTCAAGACCTCATTTGTCTTTTGGAGGTAGCACAATACATGACACCCCTGTGAGCCACAGTGCAAGACAGTGGCTCTGCCTTCCACCTTGCACATCGATCAGACTGACAAGAGCACATCTATCTCTGAGGTCTGGAGTTGGTTTTTGTTCCCCTTGCAGCCTGGCTCCAAGAGTGTGAGCAAGAGCCAAGCAACTGAAGCAGAAATAACACCAAGCAGGAAAAAAGCAATTTCCATGCCACTGGAAATGCACATGCAGAGAGCAATCATCTGTAGCCTGCAACTGTGTTTGTGAATAAATATTTCAGCTATCATTCTTAATATGAGTTTATTGCTGCCAGTGCCCTTGTGCTGAGCAGTGGTGTCACTGGAACTGAGCTTAGTATTCAAGCTCAGCTGAAAAATTACAGCAATGCATGTTTTCTGCCAATTTTAATATTAGATCAGCAACTGAGCAAAGCATTCTTTATGAATACTGCATTTGGGGAGCAGGGGGGTTGTTTTGCAGAGCAAGTCAGATAATTGGGATTAGCCAGCAAGGCATCTCTATCAGCAAACACATTTTCTTTCATAGGGACCCCTCAAGGGATATAGCGCTTGAATTTATGTGTTTGTGATGTGTCTTCATTGTCTAGCTATGACCAGGATTACCTGCTCTGAGGGTGGCACACCCTCTAAATGCATTCAACATGCATTTAGACAAACAGTGCTATCCTTATTATAAATAAGGTCTTGACTGTACTCTGATGTCTGAAAATACCGAAGAACCATATAGACTGGGACTGGAAAGTGGCAAATGAGGAGAGATATTAAAGAGATTGGTAAGATCATGAATACTATGACGAGATCTAGGATTACACTCTTTTTCAGTATTTCAACAAAGTACTAGGTTATTTAGTCATGGACCATAGCAACTTACTTATGAAAAAATCACATATGTTTAAGGAGCAACAAAACAAAATTTCAGCAGAGAAAGCCACCATAGATATTAGGAGCACATGAGCAAATACTATGTATGCATCCTCTCCTGATTTAAGTTTTGGCAGGTATCTGGTATTGGCCACAAGATAATGGGGTAGATGCCTTCTTCAATTGCCACTGGAATTATCCCAGTCTTCATAGGGCTGTAAATCATGTGTGCACAGGACATCTTGAGAAACCAGTGATAACAGGGAAGAAACAGCACTATTTTTTGAGCTATCCGTGGGAACTACACCTCCAAATGTCTTAAAACTCTTACCCAAGTGAGAAATTTTAAAAACATGCTATGTCTCTGTCACGTACAGCACATTTTTCTATAAATTAATCTTTTTACTCAGATGTAAACACCAAGAAAGGCCTTGTGAATCTTAGAAATAACCTGAGTTCAGGGGCATACTAATGTTCAAACGGCTCATTCCGCTTTGTCAATTTGTGTAATGCTTGTAAGTCGATATGTCACTTTGTCTTGATAAAGGTTAAGTGCAGGTAATGGATTAATTGGATTATTGGGTGTAATGAAAATAGTCCCAGGAGACCACAGATGTAAAGAGACACGAGCAACATTGTGGACTGCCCAGCAACAGCTGAAAATACTTCTATTTCAGACACGCAGATCATGACCTGACTTTTAAGTGTACTGATCCAGCATATGGTTTACAGTGGAGTCTTGGAGGAATAATCACCACTGGTGGTTATTTTCTGGAATGTCAAGAAAGATACATAACTCTCCCAGTATCACACAGAGTATGAATATTTCAGTCTTCCTGGATTAGCACCGTAGCTTTTCTACTGACAAGTATGACACAGTAAGCACTCTTTTCCTCATTTTAAGTAACCCAGACATTATATCCTACCAATGAAACGGCAGAAGTAATTTAAAAGCATTTTACAATGCTCCCTCCTGGTTTATCATTTTTTATTTATGATCTGTGGACTGTCTCTACGAGGTTCACAAGCAGCAACAGAAAGGCAAGCCAATTGTCAGCAGGCTTAAATTCCCTCTAAATGAGCTGTGTTTTTCCATGCAGTGGAAAAGACTGGTGACATCTGCAGATGAAAAAAAATAAAATAGAATCAATTTGTGCCATTTCAGATAGATCTTTTTAAACACTTAATTTTCCCTGGAAGTAGCCCCAGTTTTATAAAAGGTATCAAGGAAGTGATTTATCAATTAATTCAGTACTACCATACTTCTCTGCAGAGAAGCAGAAAAGGGTGCGCTGTGCTTTTGTTAAACATTGCACAATATATGAAACTGCACACAGAAATTTATGCCTTCCCTATGTTTTAACTGCTAATGCATAAACCAGCACAAACTCTCATGACCTAACATCTGCACTTTCATGTTCTCTCACTTCTTTCTTTCACTTTGGAACTCACGGAGGTTTTTTTGTTAATGCTCCCTTAAAATATCATAACAGAAAGAAGGAAGAAAAATCAATTTAGGCAGTCAATGTGATATAAAAGATCTTTTTTTACCTTTTGAGATGCCTAATGTATGTAGGGCCAAATTGTAAGCCTTTTTAAAAGTGAAGGCAGAATGAATAATAGTAATAATCATCATCATCATCATAATGTTTAATTATGTATTATTTATATGTACAGAGATTTCCATATTGTTCAGATTATTTAATCATAATTAATAATTAATCTGGCTCCATTAAATAACTTTAAATCATTGAAGCCTCTACATCAGGCTGTCCAGATACCTCTCCTAAGATCTCAATCACACTAAAATGATGTGATCATCTGCAGCGCTAGTTCTAAATATTTAAAACACACTTTAAAATTCTGCTCCCATTTAAGGACAGAGTAGTCAGTATGGGATCAGGAACTGAATTTATATAAATTGGGTTCCTTCCACCGAGGTGAAATAATCTGAATTCCCGAGGAAGTGAAGGACTGTCTTAGGTTCTTCATTTTTAAATGTGGGTCCTTATTTGTATGACCAGGACTGCTAGATCTCAGTACAGAAGTACTCGGTCATTCCATTCAGTTGTGTGCAACTAAAGGATCAACCTTTCTGTGTTTCTTCCAGGAGTCACCCTACCGCTTCTCTTCTACCTGAGCAAAACTGTTCTAAAAAACAGTTTTTTATACTCAGTTTGGCAGGTTAACGTGCACCTTGCTGAGAAAATGGATTTAATGTAGGCAGCCTCAGCAGGACGTGGGATGTGTGGTAATTGTAGGATCAGACCTTTCTTTCAGGGGACAAACCCCAAGAATTTTGACATTTCTTTTAAAGATATATCAGAGCTAAGCCAGTAGATTAGTTAATAATTCCTGTTTGCTGGCAAAGTAATCTTTTCAAACTTACTCAGCACTTTGTGTCAGATGCTGAATGTCTGTGGTCATAATCTCGAATTCCTGCTTGTTTTCAGTCAGCTGTTTTTTCTTTTCTCCATAAAAACAAGTAGTTTCACAGGACTCAGTTTCCCCAGATGTCATACTTCTCACAGAGTGTAAGCCACTTCTTCCTCAGTGCTGAGGTCATGAAAATCACGCTGATCACTTGTTTCTATCCTGTTTCCTTCACACGCAATGTCCTCCTGAGCAGACCTGCCCATGAATGGCTTGCTTTGTAAGCATAAAAGCTGCAAAAGCCATTCCCTTCATGTCCTTCAGAATGGTTTAGTGCAAAGAGGATTAGGATACCAAACAATGCATGTGAACATGTGTATTTTTGAAAGATTGGCTAACACAACTCATTGATGAAAGCTATATATGACTGCTAAGCCACTGGGATTCTATATTCTCTCGTCATCCACAATCTGTTTAAGCATTTTGTCACTGTATTTTGCTGGTGTTAACAGTCTCTACTCTTTTTTGACAATTAACTGTGTCCCAGATTTATTTTATATGTGGAAATCTCCCTAGGGACTTTGCAGTCCTACAGAAGGTGGGACTATTTTTCACATAACAGTGCCAGAGCAGTGGAATATACAGCTGCAAGCCACAGGGCACTGCTGTTCCTGTGCTGCCAGCTCCTCCAGTGGAATCTTCCACGGGGAAAAAAAACTCTGTTTTCAAAGAGACTTAAGATTTTGGAGCTTATGCACGCATTTCAACATAGGGTCCAGGAACTGAAACATTGCCCCAAAAAGTGATGTAAAGTGGTGCTGCCACAAGCTGTGCCACTGTGTACTGAGGGTTAGCACTGCCCTGAAGCACAGGGAATGCAGCTGTGCCAGGTCAGACAGTGCTAAAGAATTGACAGTGCTGTGGGATGTGCTTAGGCAGTGACACTTGATGGTGTTAGATCGTTAGGATCACCCTCAGTAAGGTTTTGGTCCAACAAAACAACTGGATTCCCAAAACATCCTAGATGTGGTAATTTCCAGTTGTGGCCATCTTGTTTGGAAATGTAAGTGGGGTTAACAAGCTGTGAGCTCAGAATTCCAAGAGGATTGGCCCCTGTGCCATTAAAAATCTCTGTTGTGCTTGATTTACAAGCATAGATGAAATCAACCAATTGGACTCTTACTTCAATGATTTATTAATTGTGATCTCTGGATTTTATTATTTCAATAGCTGGTATCTACAAATCAAACTATGGCCCCTGAATCTGCCCCAGAGCATGCAGAGCACAGCAGGGTAGAACCCATAACTGTAATGTCTCTCTGTCTGCAAATCTCCTGACTTAACCTTGGGTAAGTAAATCAAATTTTCCGTCTTCTTCCTGAGGCTGACATAAACGATATGAGAATTTGTCTCTCCACAAGCACCTTCCAGTGGAAGTGATAACTGCACAGGCAGGACTTGGCAGCCCCAGTACACATCTTTCTGGAGAGCTAATGCAGGAAAATGGAACTTGTCTTTGGGAAAAAAGGGGGAAAAAAAAAGCGAAAAAAAAGCGCTGACAAGTTCTTGTGCTTTTGGAATGAAATTTAAAAGTAATTTTTCCTGGATGGGAAGAAAGAACAAATACTGGCAATAGCAGCTCAGTCCAAAGAAGCCAATAGAAGTTTTATTGCTGGTATTTTTATGAACAGACCACATACATTAAAATAACAACTCTTATAAAAATTGGCTGTTTTTTTCCCAATTTTGTTCTTCAGATATGATTGCAGCAATAACTCTGCAGTTGTCATGTAAGCAACTTGTTATGCCAGAATAAAGTGAAAGAGTGCAAGTTTCAGAAAAAGTGAATATCATGTAGATGGTCATCCTTAGTCAGTGCAATATCCACCTCAACCAGCAAGAGTCCTATAGAAATAAATACATTAATAATAGATAAGTGATGCTGTGTTGAATTTTTTGCCTTTTTTAACATATTCTCTGTATTTCTTTACACATTTGTTTGTAGCCTATTGCTGTATTAGTGTCTCATTTTCCAGTAGTTTTCCTTACCCTTTTCCCTAGGCAGAAAGACAAATTATATTCCAGGGCCCCAATCCTATCTTGGTTCTCTCTGACCAAAAAACAGCTCTTCAAGACACATTTTCATAAACAAGGTCTAGTTCCCAGCTGAGAGGGCAGGATTTAGAGGGGGTTGAACTGGGGGAAAATTACTTCACCCCCTATGTCGCTAATTGCTGTCTTTTTGTCAATTATTCTAAATTTATAGAACTATATTCACCCTGTGGAGAGTGGGTTTTTGCAAATATTTTTCCATACCTGGAGGCCTCCAATAAAGACCAGCTTTTGTATTACCTATACTAATATTATCTCAAAAGTGTGTTGTTTCATTTCTAGGGTCCATAAGACATCATAAGGACTTCCTTATTCTTTGTGCGCTTTGAGGCAGCCTTGTTATTTAAGCACTTAGACAATTACTTTTTCCACTACCATTTTTTTCCCCCTGTGTTTCCCTTTCATTCTTTGTCTCTTCATCAGACCAGTGAAAAATAGATTTGGAAAGCATAGGTGCCCATGGAACAAAGGAAAAACAAAGCACTATGGGAGTGGAGGACAGAGGGAATCTGCAAGAGTGGATTTAGTGTCATTTGTAGCATCATCTTTCCAGACTGCCCAGCAAGAGGCCAATTGCTTAACTTGTCATGTTTCAGTGAAAGAGAAACCCATGACTATTGCAACCAGGAAGTGTTGACATAATGGAGTTACTAAGAAAACCTGAATCTTTGTCATTCTCCATGTTAGACACATTGCAAGCAAAGTCACACAAGTTTTATGGACATTAGTAACACCACTTTTTTGTGTGTTGTCTTGAAAGGACTTATGATAATCGGGCAAAATGCTTTTTTTTTTTTTTGGCAGCACACAAAATGAAACAGCATTTTCCATAAACACGTGAAAAAGAACATGTTGAGCCTGTAGCACGGTTTTATCCTGTGAATAGATTCATTGCAAGGAAGGGACATTGCAGAGAACTGCCAGTAGGACACATTCAGACACGTGGGGGTATCTCCTCCTCCAGTTGCTATCATTATTGCACTTGTAATGCTCTTGAAGAGACATTAATCCTGTATTCAGGAATTCTCTCATGATTGAAAATTCTGGACGATGAGCTGTCTGTAAGACTACACCAATACTCCACCACACTTTGAAAAAGTCAATCCTGGAAGTAGCAGTAGCTACTACTATTGTAATATATAATGATAGAGGGAAGATTGAGCCAGTTAAATTCAGCTAAAGGGAGTTACTATTGTAGGCAAGGCCTCTGTGGCATAATCAATGAGGAGAAAGGCAGAATTAGCTGTGTGATTTGAGCAGGATGAGCAAGGCAAGGAGAGGGATGGAAAAAGACATGAGCAGGTGGGGGGACCTTGTGCACTTGTGGTATTACAGGTGGGTTATTCCCACTGCGGTGGGAAAGGAGGGGGTGGATGTCACTGCCGGGCACGGGACCGTCTGCCTGCTGCCCACTGGGTGATTTGCATGAGAGGAAGTGAGAGGAGTTGCAAAAGGCACAACAGCTGAGCCTGTGCCTCTGCCTTGGCATCCAGACTGCTCTAAGTCCTTTGCAGGGACCTTTGCTTTCCAATCAGTTTCCCATCTCCCACTTCTGTGTTCTCCTATTAACAGCAATTCACTTTCCATGCTCCCCCCCTTTTCTGAGACTGTAATATTAAATTGATTTAATCAAAGTAAACATCAAAAATCTTTTTCAAAACATTAATATGTAATTCTTGGTGTCAAATCAGTGAAGATGATGTTTATAACTCAGAGTCAAGAAATATTTTTTGGGACAAACAGAAGATAAGGTACAGGTGTTTATTTAGCCATTGTTTTTTGATTACCTTCATTTTTAGGCCCTGAAGATGTGTGCAAATGGTCTCCATACTAAAGAGCTTTGGGCAAAGAACATTGACTAAGTCAGCGCCAGTTAGGGTTAGCAGCCAGGATTTCTAAAGTCTTGATAGGCGTATTTCGCTACCTCTTATTACCTACTTCCTCCTATTCAGAGCAAGTGCCCACAGGTAAGTCACAGATCTACACATTTTGCAAATGATGTAAAAATTGAGGAAATAATTGAACTGAAATATGAGGAGCATATGGTCAAAATTTGAATTGCTTGTGTTAATGTTCCTGCCTGCTAAGTTTGAATCCTTGAATTCTCTGCTCTTCTAATCAGTACAGGAGTACAAAATGTACCTTTCGCTTCAGAAGTCACTAGTATATGACTTCAACTGAAGTAAGCAGAAATTAAACAAAAGTTTATATTTTCCTGCAAAGGCTAGTGACCAGCAGTAAATACTGGGTAATGAAAGGGGTGTGTTTCATGACAGAGAGACCTCAGGCAGAACTAACTAGAAGTATGTGTCATTCTTTATTTATTGTGAAGTTAAGAGGCGAAAGTTAGTCTGCCTTTAACATTTGAAAGCCAAAATTCATACTCAAAATATTTTCAAGCTATTAGTAAAATTAAGTACTTACACCTATTATAATTCCCCAAATATATAAATACTCTGCTTTGAATATGTACCTCAAATAAATTCTTGCCATTTCCAGTGTAACCCAAATAATTTGGTACATTTTAAAACAACCCATTAGGAGTCTTTCTAATTGATTGGCAAACAGGTTCCTGCTGGGATGGTATTATCATCTAATGACCCTAAAAGGCATAAAACTACTGAATTATTGAATCTCCTTTAAATTCCATTCAGAGGTAGAAAACCCACAATAAACCTGTTCTTGCTCAATATAATTTTTTGTTGTTAATTTGTGATTTAAATGTTTAAAGAATTTTCTCAGATCTGATTTTATTTATTTTACTGATATATCATGCTTATAAGACACTGTGTATTTTTATACTGGAAAAGGTTCACATCATTTGCTTCTTGAGCTGCAATTAATAGTATCTGTTCTATTTCCCATATTGCAATAATTGTCACTGTTTTCATGCTAACAGTTTAATTATTATAATTCAAAAAAGGAGTGTTGAAAGACAAGTGAGTTTTTTAAGAGTAAATCATCTTGGTTTTATTTGTATTTTCCCTCGTTTAATTTGACATGAACACTTATTTCCTGATTCAGAAGCTCAGGGCAGGCATACAACACCCATTATGTGGGTGAAAGATGTCCCAGCCCACAGCAGGGCCATTGGAACTAGGCAATCTTTCAGGCCCCTTCCAGCCCAAGCCATTCCATGACTCTATAATTAAAAATACAATACCAAAAACTTGGCATCAGGGTGTTTCACAACATTTTTGTCCGAGAAAAACCAAAACCATAACCCCAGTTAGAAACCTTACCTAGTTTCACTTTCCCCCAGAGATTATAGCCTCTTTATGGATTCCTTTGGTAATTTCCGCTGACATGGACACCTGTTCTTCAGATTCCTGATTTCATTGAGGACACTAAACAGCAGCTAGATATTATATAATAAAAATGCCTTTTAGGAATTTAAAAACAGAGTGAGAAACATCTTTTCTTCATTTTTCCAAATGTGAGCTGTATACCTAGTGTGAAAATGTAGGACAAAATATGTAGAATACTTTTCTCTAGTGTTGTAGACACTTCCTTGCCTTGCTCATTGAGGCATATAGGTTCACTTAGGAATGCATGCTAACATCATCTTTTGAAAAGGAATAGTGATTTCTTCTGTTTAGACATGGGGAAGTACCTAAATGTCTCAGCACTGGTCAGTAGGAGAGCTGCCCTGCTCCGGGAACACAGCACTCTGTCTATGCTGGGCTTTGCACAGGCACCCAGCTGCAGCCAGATGTTACTTGACTCTTCCAAAAGTAGTGTAAATTAACAAAAGCCTAAGGAAGTACAAGTCAACCCTTTCAGCTTTGCTCTTTCCTTCCAAGTCTTTAACTTCCCTCTCAAACCAAAACTTCACTAGTCTTTGAGAAAAACATCTGCAACAACAGAGACTGAGTGCAGTGGGGCCAACATTTAAATTTAAGGTGTCTTTGATTAGACTCCAAAAATGCCTAGCAGAATACTTACACCATAGACTGATTCAAAGAGGTAAAGAGCATACTATGGCTCTGTTATTTCAGAAGAGCTTGAGATGACATCCTATTTGTCAGAGCAAAATGTGAAATAGTCAAGACCTGAATGATCATCCCACCACTTCAGAAATCAGAATTCCATGTGTTTAGGCAGGCTGGACCCACCCCCACTGGACCCAGAAACCAGAGATGGTTGGGATGCAAGAAAGTAGACGCCAGAAGGAGGAGAATTCACATGCTGTGCCCATGAGGATGTACTCAGGCATCAGGACAGGCCAGCCATTCATTTCCCCCTTTCTCAAGGAGATGAGGTGAATAGATCCCTTTGCTTGGCTGCTGGCATTCCTCTTTTACCTCTCTCTTTCTGCAGGGCATTTCAGCTTGACAAGGCTTTGCTCAGTCCTTGAGTTCACAATTTTTCAGACTTTAAGTCTAGTTAAGCATATGAATATCTTCAGGCCTTCATATTTAAGAAAGGCTTAATCTGGAGGCTTAATTTGAAGACTTCCAAATAAACAAAAGTACAATGATGCTCCCATGTATGTTTTTGCAATACTTAAGCTGTGCACCAGAAATGTTTTCTCTTCACTCTGCCTTTTTTTGTTACCTTTGTTACTTGTTAACTTCCCACAGGCCACCATCAAGACAGATCTCTGTCATTTTCTTGTAAAGCAAAACATTTGTAGCTTATTAGTCTTCCTATAAGAGGCAGAAATTTGATTTCCTCAAACATCCCTCCTCACTGTAACACTCTGGTTTACGTTCCTTTCCTACTTCAACTACCTTTCCACACATGGAAATCAGCATTGAAAAATCTGTTTCATTTTGCTTCCATCAATGCTGCACAGAGATAATACTTCTTTCTTAAGCTACTAGAGCCAAGGATTATCCTCTTTGATCTAAAGCACTGGGCTGCAGATCAGGTTAAACTGGTCAGGTTTTCTATTTTCTTCTTTATTCTTGTGCAGTTCCTGTTCAGTGTCAATGATTTCTAGGAAAAGGAAAAATTCCATTTTGTCTTTTTTTGTCTTTATCCTCAGATATGGTTATGTGTGAATGTGGTTGGAGGTTTCTCAGAAGTCCAGTCTCTTCTTGCAACTGAAGCCCAGAAAAGAAAAAATGGAGTGAGAAGTGGGGGGAAAGAAAATAATAACCCAATAAGTAAGAGTACCACAAGAAGAAGGAGTGGAAACTGTAGCAGCATGTTAATATAATTTATAACATTTATCTTTGACAATCACAGAATATGTTTTAAAACATTATGCCTCATTCTTTAATTATCTACAAAACAACATTTTAGTAGGTTCCTTCTGCGTAGTTGTTTTATATTTTGGTCCTTCAAAATATGCAACACTGTAAATTTCATTGAACTCTGAATTGTTTTTCTTCCTTTCTAGCTTGTTTTTCCATAGGAACTACCTCTGTACAGCCATGCCATCTGCCTGTCTGCCTCCCAGCTCCAACTTCAGTGCAACAGCCAACCTATGCCAAGTTTGAGAGAGGTGCAACATTCTCAAAGATGCTAAGTTCTCACAAGCTCAGGGGGAAGTTAGCAGCATAGAAGAAGAAAGAAGCTCAATTTAGCATCTCATGGTGAGTCAAAGACAGATCCAACTCCATGTCTCTATTTGAAGAGGCAGAAGCCATCTGGCCAGTGAGTAGGCACATTTTCACTGGTTTGTCAAGACAGAGAATCATAGAATCACAAAATCACTGAATTACAAAGGCTGGAAAAAAATCTCCAAGAGAAGCTTTGACTGATCACACCTTGGCAACAAGATCATGGTACTAAGTGCTAATTTCTTCAACACCTTCAGGGACAGTGATTCCATGACCTTGCCGGACAGTCCACTGCAATGTTTAACAACTGTTTTCATGAAGAAATTTTTCCTGATATTCAACCTGAGCCTCTCCTGGCACAGACTGACACCATGTCCTCTCATCCTGTCGCTGGCTGCTGGGGAGAAGAGAAGCTGACCCCCACCTGGCCACAGGCTCCTCTCAGGCACTTTAGAGAGTGATAAGGTCTCCCCTGAGCCTCCTTCTCTCCAGGCTGAACACCCCCAGCTCCCTCAGCTGCTCCTCACAGCACTTGTGCTCCAGACCCTTCCCCAGCTCCGCTGCCCTTCTCTGGACTCGCTCCAGCCCCTCCATGTCTTTCTTGCACTCAGGGGCCCAGAACTGGACACAGCACTCGAGGTGTGGCCTCAGCAGTGCCCAGGACAGGGGACAATCCCTGCCCTGCTCCTGCTGGCCACACCATGGCTGATCCAGGCCAGGATGCCATTGGCCTTCTTGGCCACCTGGGCACAGCCTGGCTCATGTGCAGCTGCTGTCACAGCACCCCCAGGGCCTTTTCCCCTGGGCACTTTCCAGCCTCTCTGCCCCAGCCTGTGGCACCGCCTGGGGCTGCTGTGACCCAAGGGCAGGACCTGGCACTTGGCCTTGTTGAACCTCCCCCCATTGGCCTCAGCCCATGGTCCAGCCTGTCCTGGTCCCTCTGCAGAACCTACACAGGTATCTCTGAATCAGCAACAGGAAGCACTGAACGTTTTCTGTGTAAGAATGGGGGAGAAGCAGCTGAAGGCGAACCTGAGGAAGAACTGATCCAGGGCCTATAAGACACACTACCACAGGAAGCTAGACTTCATTCATCTTGCTGCTCCTCATCTTCCACCAATTAATTTTAAAGAAATTACCACCCTGTTAACAAGAACAAGGAAAGGAGAATCACTGATAAATTTTGGACTCAGTATCAAATCATCAGTGGGTTTAGTTAGCTATTTCACTATAATGAAATGTATATAATGTACTATAATAACTGTAATGAGGTGTAGCACAGACAAGACACCAGGAAATCCCATGATACCCAGAAAACTCAATGAAAAGATGACAGCATTATACAAAAACACCTGTTGTGCCAGCTTTTCACAATACATAGTCATCACCTCACACCATCCTTGCTACATGTAAAAGATCACCGTGCAGACTAAAATATTTGAGCTGATTACATTTATATCAGCTTCCAATTAAAAAAATAATTATTATTTACACTTGACGAAGGACCTTTCCTTGTGCGAATATTGGTCCTCACGTATTTGTACCTTAGACCCGTGTAGCTCTTTGTATTGCTTTCAGAAATACAGGACTGTAGTAGGCGTAAAAGTTAGAGGCAGATGAGGCAAAGGGCTAGCGGGAGGGAGTTCCCCTCCTATCTCCCCTTTATTAAGGGTAAGGGGTTTAGGGTTGAGGTGTTCGGGAGGGGGAGAGGGAGGAGAGGAACAGCCCTTACAGAACTTCTTTCGCTGGCTCATAAAGGGGGTAGGTTAACCAATGAGGAAAGAGGGAAAGGGTGGGGATAAGCACACAGAACCAATAACTACAAATAAGGGTGGAGTACAATTCAAAGTAACCAATAATATACATAACAGAACAGAACTTGCTGGAAGAGAGGGCGGAGTCAGAGCCCTGGGTACGCCTTTCCCTACAATTCAGGGGCGGACCCAGAGACTCATACCCCAGAGGTCTGCCCAGGCAGTTCTCCTCCTCCCGAGGAGGTGTCCTCGGCCTGGGGGGCGGAGGCAACTTGGGGGCCGACCCGCCACACAGGACCAGGCTTTGAAATGCACTGACCTGAGAAACCTGAGGGGAAGACACACAGGTTTCTTAAGTTGAACCCCACATTTCTGTGTTATTATTCCCACAATTTAAAAGCAGTATTTAATAAAAGTTGATTCTGTAGCAAGTTTGGGCAGTGTTCTGTGAAGGCTGTCTCCTGCATTTTTAAAAGCAAGTCAAAATACTTTTTTGCAAAGTGGTTCCAAAACAGCATGGGTCTACGAGACTGATGCGTTGTACTCATCTGAGAAAGAGACTCTACCACAGTGGATTCAGATCTGCTGCCAGCTGGGCCCATTTATTGGATGTTAGAAAAACAGTAGAACTTGGACCAGCAATAGAAAAACTATCTGTCAAGACAAAGAAGACACAGATGAATATAACCCATCAAAACTTGAAAACAAAGTAAGCATTGTTGCAAAAGCAATGGGAAAATGTGTCTCTTGGGTAACTGCTGTATGGCAGTAAAATGTCAGAAAATTTGCTTTGCCTGAGGCTGCAGGAAAATGTGATAGTATGATTTCTGTGGGACTTTTTATGTAAGAAGTGAAAATAAAAGCAAAATAGAAGTGGTAAAACAATAGGGAAAAAAAACCCTTAGTATTAACACCTACAGGTGGTTGTCTGGAGAATAAAATGTATGCAATGCCTTTGTTGCAGAACACCTGAGTACTTAGACAACAACATGCTGGGAGTCAGTGGCTTTATATTTAAAAAAATATTGCAAACAAAACCAGCAAGCTAGTGCATTAGACACATGAACTCAATACACACAGCATTAGACATCTCAAAAAAAATTTCGTAGTAGCTACTGGTGTGGGCCTGGGGTTGCCTGTGCCAACCAAAAGGAAAAAGCTCTGTATCACAAAAACGAAGTTGTTTCCCAGCTGGGGGCACAGGACAGGGTCAGTTCCACTCACCTTGGGCTTCCAGCACTCCCCACTCAGTGACTCAGCTAACAGCTAAGCTAGCTCAGCAGTTCTCCCCAGAAGGTCCTGGAGGCTCCTCTAGAGGAGAACATATTTTCCCTTGCTTTTTGCACCAGTAATGGAAAGAGCAGAACACTCATCTGGCTTACTGAAGTCTTGACCCTGGTTCTCTGGAAGGCACCCTACATGCTTGTTTGGTGTCATCTTGCTCCTTCAACATTTTTGCAAAGAGCCCCTATGGCTCACAGGTTTGGACTCTCTTCTGGGAGTGGATGGGGACATTTTCTCAGTCAGAGGCAGAAGGTTTAAATCTGGATTTCCCCAATATTTTATCAATGCCCCAATCACCATCCTTACCTAACCACACCAAGACTTTCCCAGAGTATATGGGATTTGCAAACCTAGTGGCAAGTTGTAGGCTAGAGCAGGATCATTCAATACCCTGAACTGCCAGCCTGAGCTCTCTACTCCACTCAGCAGAGTGAAAATCCCAAGGCAAGAACAATGAAAGGCCAGTCTGATTTCAGCATCCTCTAGTGAAACCAGGCACTGCCAGAGCTCCTATCGGAATGTAGAAGGTTTGGTGAATACTGGTCTATGTCATCAACTTTGCAGGTGATTCCAGGTCCTTGTTGTGCTTTAATATCAGAGTGAAAGAGCTCACTAGATGTTCTTTCATTTTTATCAGTGGCTACGGCAAACACACGAGATTTCACAGGCTGAGCAATGCCCTAGTGCCAACAGTGCTTGCTCCCATCACACCACTGTGAGAGATCCCTCTAAGTCAGATTTGAAGGAGCAAATTGACACAGAGGAGTCACTTCCAACCAGAGACACTACAGATTTGCTGTGTAATTATCTGCATTTCCAGCACCCATTTTATTTTCAAAGGATGTAGGAGTCCTGTTTGTCTGCCCTAAGAGCAAGAGAGGCCGTGCCATTTCCTGTGCCTGTGGAATATTAAAAGGCAGTTTGCAGAGACTTTGAGTCAGGCATCTCCCTCTCTCCAAGTCACATGCTTGTACGGAAGCTATTAGTCACTTTTGTCATCTATTCTAGCATGGGACAAAAAGTTGAGCTCAGTGAAAAACTTTGTAAATATAAATATCTCCTAATAGGAAAACAACAACTTCCATTCCTCTATGGAAACTGCAAACAAAAAAATAAGATACCTTCTTGAGTTACTTGCTGGATCCACCTTTGCTATTTCTCACATGCTGTCAGTATAACCAGTTGGATGATTTACCCACACAGCATCCAAAACACATTTCCAGTTACAGCTGCTCTGCACTTGCTAAAGAAAGACAGTCAGTCTCAGTGGACTCTGCTCTGGCTGCACAAACAACTGGCTTCATCATTTTTGCTTTCTTTTGTTTATTATACCAATAGCTAAGAAAGAAACAGATCCATGTCTTGCATACCAGAAAAGAGTGTGAAGACAAAATACATTTTAGTATTTATTTCAAACTATTTTCAGTTAGCCATCTGTAGCAGGGCTGGTGTGCTGTTTTCCCAAAGCAGTAAGAGTTGGACAAGTTGCCAACAGCAGCCATGCTATTCCTTGAAATACACTTATCAGCTCCAAGAGGTCTGGAGTTACAAATACTGTCAATCATTTGGAGTACTAGAAATTTTGTGTTCCAAAATCTACGCACAGGAACATCTTCACATTGAACTTTCCCATAAAATAAACACGTATTTGTGACTTGTGGCCAATGAGCAATTGAACCACAGAACAGCTCCATAACAGGGACAAGTGAATTCCTAGGCTAAAGAAAATGACAGCACCCACAATGGAGAATGACTTACACTGTCACTGAGGTAATGGGCAAAGCTCCATTCAGGTGCTTACATCCATCCTACACAGAGTGTAACTCTAGTGCCTGGGAAGAGATGCACTGCTTACAGCTATTACAGTTTCTGACAAAGGGTCTGATTTATATATGCACTTATATATTCTTCTCTGTCTATGTTTCTTAAAAAAGAAGATTAGTTTTCTTTAAAGGAAGTCAAAACTCTAAAGCAGAACATGTACATATGGGTTTCGTAGCAAAGTACTGCCCTCTGCCCACACCTGCCAGCCTGAGAATTCCCCAGCAGGGTGGCAGCAAGGAATCCACGAAAGCGGATCAGGGCTCCACTGTCTGACAGACCCCGAGAGCAACTCCTTCTTCTGCAGCTGCACTGAAGGTGCAGGAAAGGACGGTGGGAGCAGTGCAGAGAGGCCGGGCAGTGAAGACTCTCATCCTCTGCACAGCAGCCCAATATGACATGAAATAGGCTGCTAAATGTCACAGGTCTGCCAAGCACAGCATGAGCTGTA
Organism: Origma solitaria; assembly: GCA_013397895.1. NCBI lineage: Eukaryota > Metazoa > Chordata > Aves > Passeriformes > Acanthizidae > Origma > Origma solitaria. Next base: position 186,386 of record VZRL01003726.1, on the reverse strand, counting down.
GCTGAGCTCAGTGCTGAGGGAACAAGCTGCACCTTCCTGAGATGCTGAAATACTGAGGGGAACCATGAACTCACCATTTTACAATCTTTCAGAGGAACCAATGACACGGAAATGGGTTTAATGTGTCTTTAAGCATAAATTTTGGGTTCAGATTAGGGTAGGCCACTACAGAGATCAGTGGTGACCAACCATTACCTCCCTCCTGGCTCTTGAATGGCATGCACAGAAATACTGGTTTTGTGAGGGCAGATGCCACATTCAGAACTAAGGAGATGTCTCTGAATCCCAGAAATCAGCACCGTAGGGAAGACTAAATGAACCTAAGTGTAGGATTTTGTAGCCGGCTTTGTTTCGGACAGTCGTGACGGAGACGAGAGATCTCTGAAGTGAGGTCTTAGAACATGAGGTTTATTGTGAAAGGGTGTGGGTGTAGGGGACCTGCTGGGAGCTGCCAGATACAGCTCAAAGCAGGTCAGAGAAGTAAGAGAGAGAGAGAGAGAGAGAGAGAGAGAGGAAAGAGGATCGAATACAGAATACAGTGCTTGCCATTTACAATACAATAAATCATCTTCTGTGTTGAATATTCTAATTTTCACTAACCAATCTAGAACAAGCTACAAATCCTACAGCATTTACATACAGCCTATGAGAGTCATTGCATTCTCATATGGCGTTATATTTTAAACTCTAAAAACTGCTTTTTGGACCCTCTGCCAAGTTGGTAGGGTCTGCTCTGACCCTTGGACCTGTCTGCAATCAGAGGGTATTGTTTAATCAAAAGGGGGATTACCTTCAGTGCACATACCATTGTTTTCCAGTTATTTAGTAACTGGGGTTTGGTATCTCAAAGCTTGTCTTCATTTCAATCTCGCTTATAGCTTCCATATTCTCAGCAACTTTTGCGAGGTAGTAATATTTATAAGGCCTTCCTATTTCATCTTCCCCAACACCTAAGTGCTGCAGCCAGGAACAAGGTGACTTAGGGAAGGAAAATGGGCACTCACTGATGATTATACTGCAGCATTCCTGTAAGCACACAGGACTTTAAATGGCTAATACAGATTGAGTGAGACAGTCTATGAAGGTAGTTGTTTGTTCTAGTTGATTCATCCTACTTCTTACATCTACACCTGGTCTAATCTTATCCTAGTGCTGCTTTTCAACAGTATTTTGTGCAGCCATGTGTAAAATGAGTCCACTCTCCAGTCACTTTCATTACTTTCAAGGACTAAACTCAGGTCCATCTTTGCCTGTGTTAGTTAGCTCAGTGTTCAAAAATCAAGACCTCTGTTGCCCTATTTATAAATATCTTTCAGTATCTGCAGATTCCTAGATTTACCATGAATCATTAATTGCAATTATAATCAGTCAAAATCCAAAGCAAATTCATCCTGTTCCTTTCTGCACTTCAACCAAGACATGTGAACACCACAGCTCTATTTTTAAGGTAATATTCCATGCCAACAGACTTAACATCTGAGTTACACCCTAGGCAATTTAATTCAGCCAGTCTGGGTGATGGTTATATAAACAAGGATTTTATTGATCTGATCTGATGAATCCCACAAGTGGACTTCTTGAAAGAACTCTCTTAAGTTAACATTCAAAATGTTCCTGCCACAGAAGATTTACTTCTACTAGATCTCCTGCCAGCTGCAGCGGGAAACAAAAGAAAAGGCAAACTGAACTTCTAAGTCTTGACACCCTTCCCTAAGCAGGGCTCCTCCCTCTAGCTGGAACAAAACTCAACTTGACATTTTTCCCAAGCAGTGTTGGTGGATCATAGCCCACTTGCCTAAGTACCAGCCCAGCAAATCACCTCTGCCTTTCAAACAAACCCATGGGTCTGCTTCCAAATGACCTTCCCCTGTTTTTAGAAACTCCATCTAATCCCAGAAAGCTTGTGCGTACAATCCTCCTACCTCTCCCTGCCTCTCTAACTAACCCCTTGCTCAGCACCCACTGCCAGCAAAGCAGATTCCTTGGTGGCTTTGCATATCTCAAAACAACTTCCTACATGCCTCTCCCTTGAAGATTCAATTTCATTGATATGTACTTGAATGTCTATACTTGTATATTAAATGTGAGCTCTTGATTACTCATTTTGTATTTCCTGGAGAATTTCCTCACCAGGGTGCACCATGCACCACATATAAAACTCCTTATGCAAGATGAAGTGTATGAGCTGGACTGTGATCGCTCTCATGTTATACATCACACAAATTTATTCTGATCTATTGCCCGTGCTCCTGCAAGAAGTTCTGACACTCCCATCCCATATCAATGCTCAGTCTGCTCCTCCTTTGTTTTTCCCCAACAAATTTATGTAAACTAATGCCCCTCTCACTGTGAAGCCATGCAAATGCTTTGCAGCTAAAACCTCAGTCTGCAAATAACTTCATGTCTAGCAGAGCCTACCAGCATGTATAAAGCATTCTCACAAAAAAAACCAAAGCAGCAAGACTGGAAATGAGGAAATGATCACGTAAAGCAAGCATTTCACCATGCAGAATCTCCCTACAAACAGATGTGAAAATGTAGATTTCACCAGTTGCAATGAAAGAACATTTTGTTCTGGGACTGCATTTGGGATATGCAAGCTCTGGCAGGAATTATTTAGCCTGAAATAAGTAAAGATAAATTAATACAGTTTCCATTGAATATGCCAGGACAATTATTTTCAGCCTGTTTAAAAATATTCACAGAATGTACTTCAACATAGCATCACAAGGACTAACTTGAAAAAAGTGGTGCAGGCAGGATGGAGGCCACGTAAGTAGATTCTCTGTTGAATTTGGCAGTGTAGAAGGTAGCAAAGGCTACTGCAGCAAAAGTTGTAGCTGGCCCTGACTAGTATTCCAATAAAATGAAAACGTAAAGGGTTTATGACCATTTCTGTTCTATTTTCTCTTCTTCCCAAACCAATATTCTCTGAGTGTAGGGGGACACAACTCGCTATTGCTGACAGATATCTGCATTCAGGACACTGATTCATGGTGTAGGGGAAGCTGCTCCCCAGGGCCACCACCATTTCTGATATCTCAGGAGGAAGTTCCTTACCTCAAGTTACAGAACAACTAACAACCAGCTAAGTTCTGATTGAGAGGAAAATTAGGATGAACAGTGCATTTGGAGTGAGACTGGAGTGAGGGGGTATTTTTGATCAAGATGAAAATTAAAGATGAAACAGCACTAATGTATTAACATGAACATATTAAACAATTTGGTATTTTAAAATCAGGCATAGTTAAATAACAGAAAATCTTTCTGAAATAAACCCAGTGCAGTCCTATTTGCGCAAGTTCAAATCAATGCATTTATTTTGATGTTACATTCCTGAAAGTGCTGGACGTGCTCAGTTCAGGTGCACAATGAGGTGTCTCTCCTTTTCCAGCCACACACATTGAGTTGCACATGGCACAGCACAACAGCCATCCCAGCACATGTGCAATCTAAAAAATACAACATCAGAAAACGCAGAAAAATGCTGTTGCTGGCAATGGGATCCTCTTGTGTCTCTGCGCTTCACAGGTTTTGAAGAAAGCACAAAGACATTAAGAGCATGGATTATAAACAAAAAGTTTATTGATTTAATGTATGTTTACAAGGCACTTTCATGTTACAGTTTAGAACTCCATCTGGTAAAAAGGGGAATCCTTCATAAACCCCACCTTCACCAAATAAAACACACAACTCCAAGGTCAAGTGAGACAACCAAAATATTCAAGCCAGATTCTGACCATAAAATATGCACGTTCCTAGAATCACGAAAGAATCCATAAACATGAAATAGGATGGTTTTTTTCATTTTCTACATTGACTGTAATTTAGGAAATTCGGTATGAGATTCATCCTAGCTAGTTTTTATCATCTCAAAGCTGGACTTCTAGCTAAGCCAGAGCAAACTTCTCTCATCTATATTAAATATCTATGTATGAACAAAATAAGCTGTCCTCTGCTAAAGACTATCCACAGGGAAAGTTTACTTTGACATAATCAGATTTTTTTTTTTTTACTAGGGATTCAGGATGGAATTTTAAAGCAAAATTTGTATGCAGTTATCAGTTACAATATTACCTCTGAATTTTGCATTAAGCCAAATAATCACTGATTAACAATATACTTACATCCACATAAAGGTTTTATCAAAACATTCCATAATATGGCAGACATTTTGGCAGTTGTCTCACAGCAGCAAAAACTGAGGAAGAAAACTGAATGCTGGCACACTGATTAATTAAGTGTTCAGGCTGATTTTAACTATAAAAAGAAAAACAAAACTGGAAAAAAAAACCCCTCAATGCTTTAAAATTTGAGTCAAATGTTCAAGATACAATCCCATAGTGGCTAATCTACTTGAAATGAACATCTGTTGTCAACCAAAACCATCTCAGAAACAGAGCAAGATTTCAGCCCCTTATGCTAAAGCCAAAAGAGCTAGCACAAATTCTACCACCTTTTCTGAGGTTTTCATTTTTTGGTCATAGCATGCAAATGCTCAAATTCAAGAATTCCCATTCAATTGTGGAGTTCTAACTGTACTCTAGTTTTTTTCACCATCACTATTATGTCATGGTCTCATTTTCTACATCACTACCACTACATCAGCCCTATGTTCCATCTCCATTGCACACTGAGCACCACAAATTTGGGCACACCGGTCTTTACACCAATACATTTAGCAAAATCTCATGAAGCACAAATTTCATTTCTGTGGTTTTGTTCAGTCTGTCACACGCTGACAGTGCGGATTTTGTAACTGAACTCCAGGAGTTTTCAGCACTGCACTATTTCCGTACCAATCTGTAGGTACGCTGCTTGGTACATACTGAAGCAGAAGGTGTCTTTTGCTATTGACAGGAAGGTCTCAGAGGTAGAAAAATGTGAGACAGGCTTCTTTATGTGTCAGAAAACTGTCTGGATTAAAATTCTTTACTCCTCCTTGGACTGTGGCCTGGAGAAGGTGTAAAGGTACCAGGTTGCTGCTACTGTCTAGAAGGCACTGAAGGCAGGCTGCATCTGACAGCTGGGATCTGGAGGAAGCTGGTGTCGGCTTGATGTTAGTAGAAGGGGTCTCAGGAAATGGATGGAGAGGGACAGCTGTACCTCCACAAAGGGTGCAGGGGTGTCCCTGTGGTGGCTGGCAACACCAACTCTCTGGCTAAGAGTCCCAGAGACCTCCTTTGGGAAAGCAGAAAAGGTCCACCATATGCAGATCTGCAGTGATACACCTGAGACACCTAAACACCCAGAGCCCTTTACACTGATCACATACTCAAACTCACACACTGGCCATCAGAGAAGATGTACTGACAGACATAAAAACTGTGTGACAAGACTCTAATACATTTTAGCTAGAGCATATAAAGAGTTCATATCTTTAGTCTCTAGTGCTCTAATAACTTGATCAACTGAAGGTGTCACTTGCATATTTTCCAGTGACATGGACCACACTTCTTGAAGTGGGCTCTGAAAAATGCACCACAATCATGTCTGCCCATGGCAGAGGTGGTATAGGTGAGGAGGACTACCCCCACTGCTCCTGTGTTCAGCTCCCAGAACACAGCAGTAAGCAGTGTTTACATCTGGCCCTCCTTGTGGGTGAAAATTTCCTACAACTGCAATCTATAAATGACAGAAACACACTCAATCAACAACAATTGAAAAAAATCATCCAAAACAAAGCAGTGTGAAATGAATAGCACCAAGGATCTTGAGGCTCGTAAATCCATTCTATAGAAGTGAAAATGGCAGTACCTAGGCCTAAATAAAAATGGTATTCCAGTGTTTACTGAGTGAGCACAGTGCTGAGACTGCTGAGAACAGTGTTTTTACAAAGAGGCTGGCTGGAAGCTGTGACAATGTAAAGGTACAAAAGAGATTGGAAGTTCAGTGTTAATAAGAGACTCGTTATGCTCACAGCACTATTCCCTTGAAGTCAGTTCATTCTTTGAAGTCAACCGGACTTTTATTATTTGTTTTCAATGGAAATAAAACTGGACCTTAACTGGAAACTGCACATCACTACTGAGCTTGGATATTCAAAAATACATAAATATTCCCTTTGCACAGAAATTATTGCACATTTTATCACCAAAGCAAAGTTGAAGTATGTAATACTTGGTAGTAGTATATAAGGCACATTGGTTCAGTGCTCTGGAAGATGAAGGGTAAATTGTGAAATTTCAAAAGAGGATACACATTACATCACAGGATTGCTTCTGTCAGTAGCTCCAGGACACATGACAGTATGCAGCCCAGGACTTGATTCTACTGCCCTCTGCTTGAATACATAGACTCCAGAGAAAGTCGTGTTTGCTTCACTGAAAGCAAAATTTACCCCTTTCTCACAAGCAGGAAATTCTTTGCACATCCAGACATAATCTAAGCCTAAAGGCAGCTCAGCAGACAGGCTGACCGACAGATACACAGTTTTCGCCATGTGGAGTAGAGGTAATGGATATATTTTACCAGTTTTCAGACACTAAAGGCTAGAATTCAGTATCAAATAAGGGAAAAACAAAAACCAAGAGAACAAACAACATCTCACAGTATTCCACCAGAATCCTTATTCACAGCTGTATTATTGTTGCTGGGTTGAATTCTCGATGTCCAGTTCAACGACCCATCAAAATAGTCACAGCTTTCTTTCTTTAGTATTGGCCTCTGAACAGCCTTCAGGTCAAAATTACATTATTGAAATTAGCACCATGAAAATTACTTACAGAAACCACATAAAGTTTCAAAAAGAAGTAGTGATTCAGGAAGGAATACAAGACCTTTAAAGCAAAATTAGTTTTAAAAAAAAAACCACCTCAAACAATTCTATTAAAAACATATAATCCATGATGGAACATGCTATTTTAGCTGTCATGGGAAATAAAAAATACTGCATACATAGGGTGCACTCAAAATCCATGAGGCCAAACTCCCCACTGAATTGAGAATTTTGCTCACACACCAACTGGAAATCTTCTTTTATGACCACTGAAATCAGTAGGATTATTATTATTATTATTTCACAGGTATCTAGATTTCATCTAACACACATTATTTCATTTGACCTATAATAAATGAGTGTAATAAAGAACAAATTATATGCCAACAATGTATATTCTCTTTTCCATACTACATCAATTAGCATGACCAAAACTGGTGTAACTATACCCAGTACTGATTGCGCTTCAAAGTTGGGTTTGTTTTTCGACAATATTGGATCATTTCAGGATCAAGATTTAAAAAGCTTTTCTTCAGATGCCCTTCTGTAGTTGGAGAAACCACTGAAGGAAGCAGCTGCTCATGCCTTACTGCCATGAATGTTGAGACTGTACTTCTCTCAGCCCCCTTCAGGAGAGGAGTGACTGTGACAGTGGACACAGTCAAGCTCCGTTCCAGACGTCGATCTGGACTACTGAGGACTGCATCTGTTTGACTTTTGACAAGAGGTTTTGTCTTCTCTTTCTTCTGACACATTAACAAAATGCACACAGAAGTGACAGCAACGATGAGTAGCACAGACACCAGGACCAGGGGGATAATGATGTACCAAGGGTTGCTTTCCCCTGCCTGCTCTCTGGGACTCTTAGCATTAACCTGGTCTGTAGTCTTCAACTCCACAGATACACGTGTTCCCCCTGCCAGATTCAGCAGTGGACTGTCCTCATGTAGACTTCCCCAGTGGTTCTGCCCTGGCCACATAGTTGGTTCAGTCTTCTGTGGTGCTACTGCAGGCTCTTCATTCTGTGAGAATGGTGCCTCATCCTTTGAGGTAGAGTGAGCCTTGAAAGTGGTCATGCTGGTTACAAAAGGCACTTGTGTTGTAAAACCCTGCACAAGTGGAGGACTGCGTGGTACAACGGAATACTGAAAACAGCCAACAGCAGGCTGCACAGCATCTGCCCTGAGTATAAATGTAAATGAGTCATTCAACAGATCAATGCCTGTCATATTTGTGTCTATGTCTAGATGCAAAACACCACTATCAATGTCAGCCTGGGTGAATGTCTGAGTATCTTCAAACACCGCATCACTCACAAGCCTTTTCTTTACAATCCTTCCATAAGAGGGGGGCACTATCACTTCAAATCTAGGATTACTGTTTGTCAAATTGGCTAGCTCAGAAGCATCCAGGTCACTGCTTCCAAATGTATAAACTGCTTGATTTGAAATCTGCAGGTCAGGTATAATTTGTACCAAAGGCTTCACTGTGATGTTCAGCACTTGTCCTGTTAGATTGCCTTCTGCAGTGAAAAGCATAAACTCCAGTACTTCACTGGAAGCAGTGAGATTTGTCAGATGGTAAGAGAGCCTTCCTGAGTACAAATCTGCCTGCTCAAATTTAGTAACCTGCTCATTTCCAATCATGAGGTGCCCATATTTGAGTGGCTGAGTTATTTCATACGTAATATCAGTGCTTTTTCCATTTGTGACAGCTGCAAGCTGAACGTCAGTAATAGTGACAGATGTCTGGCCCTGTGGCAGCGCAACATTGGTAAGATTGACTAGGACAAGAGTGATTGGTACGACTTCAAGACTGAACAGTTTGTATAAAGGGCGATGTTTACCATCAGTCACGCTGAAATAAAACACCCCAGAAGATGAACTTCCATCCTGTACAAACCAAACTTTACCACTGTCAACATCAGCTTGTGTGAAATCTTTTACAGAGACACTGAGATTGCTTTTCATTGCTAAGTAACCATTATTGGGGTTGCTAACAATGGTGTATTTCAGCTCAGCTGGGGCATTATCTAAGTCTTCAACTTTCAGATTCTCTGCCCCCAGCACTGACGCATCTCCCTGTAGGACTTTCAAGCGCAGTCCTTTAGTCTTCAGTTCTGGAGATTGGTCGTTCACTGGGATAACAGTGATATTAAACATCTCCTCTAAAACTTCACTATGGGGCTTTGTAGCAGGCTTGCTCTTTAGGTTTAACCAAACAGCAAAAGTGAAATTGTCATTTAGAGATTCAGAATTATCATGTATGTACATAATTCCAAATTTGTTCAGTATGTATTGGGAGAAGTTAGGTTTTTCTTTGGTAATGTTTCGTTCTCCAACAACAATCATGCCATGTTGGGGTAAAGATACAACCTGATACCAGACTTCATACATGGAGCGCTGTACACCAGGTAGCTTAATCAATAGGTTTGAAGCATCTAAATTTGTTTTGTTGATTAATACTCTACCTCCTTCCTGGACTATGGCACCTGGCAGAAACAAAAAGAGAAGCTTAGAAACGGGACATTTTATAGTTGCGCTATATCAGAAATTACATATCAAACACTGAAGATGGTCAGAAAATTTTCTCCTTTGAGGTATCCTTGATTTCCACACGTCATGGCTAAAAATATATTACTACTACTTTTAAAACACAATCACATGTAAGAGACAAGAATTTTGAATGATGCATAAAGTAAGATTAAAGAATTATCAATATCTAAAACTTCTGATAGTGTTTTCACCGACCGGTATAGAAAACAAAATACCTTCTACAGCAGTAGGAAGCATCACATCATAGACTGTTAAACTCACTTCTAAAGATGCAGTGAATGCATCTTTCCAAGCTTTTATCTACACTACTCTCTGCTTCAGAGTAGTGTAGATGGTGGTCACTGCTTACTGAAGAGAAAAAAACCTCACTTTTTTCTCCATTCTTCAATGGAACTCTGGCAGATACAAAGCAATTTGGAGCCCAACAGCGAAGCATTTTTACCTGTATTTGACAGAAGATGACTATTTCGATCATGCCTGGCAATTTCATATGAAATGACAATATGGAACACCTGGATATCCAGAGCTGATGGCGGAGAGGAGACAGTAAATGTAAAGAAATCTTCTGCACACCAGTCAGCTGACTCAGCATGTAAGTGTTCATACATGATCACACCTTCATCAATCTGTTCCAGGTAAAGAAAAGACATAAGTGTAAGAGCAAAAATTATTATAAACAGAGAATTGTTAAGGACACTTAATATCTTGAGAATATTGTTCAAAGAAGCCTTTGTACCTTAGTTCCTGCACACTGTATACAGAATCATAGAATTGTTTAGGTTGCAAAAGGCCTTTAAGTTCATATCCAACTGTTAATCCATGCCAAGTTCACCACTAAACTATGTCCTAAGTGCCACATCTACACAGGTTTTAAAATATCCAGGTTGGTGATTCAACCACATTTCTGGATAGTCTGGTTCAATACTTGGCCATGCTTCACATGAAGAAAGCTGTCCTAAGTATTTCATTGAAACCTCCCCTAGCACAACTTGAGGCATTGTCCTCTCATCCTACCACCAGTCACTTGGGAGAAGAGGCCAACCCCCACCTGGCCACAGGCTCCTCTCAGGCACTTTAGAGAGTGATAAAGTCTCCCCTGAGCCTCCTTCTCTCCAGGCTGAACACCCCCAGCTCCCTCAGCTGCTCCTCACAGCACTTGTGCTCCAGACCCTTCCCCAGCTCCCTTGCCCTTCTCTGGACTCGCTCCAGCCCCTCCATGTCTTTCTTGCACTCAGGGGCCCAGAACTGGACACAGCACTCGAGGTGTGGCCTCAGCAGTGCCCAGGACAGGGGACAATCCCTGCCCTGCTCCTGCTGGCCACACCATGGCTGATCCAGGCCAGGATGCCATTGGCCTTCTTGGCCACCTGGGCACAGCCTGGCTCATGTGCAGCTGCTGTCACAGCACCCCCAGGGCCTTTTCCCCTGGGCACTTTCCAGCCTCTCTGCCCCAGCCTGTGGCACTGCCTGGGGCTGCTGTGACCCAAGGGCAGGACCTGGCACTTGGCCTTGTTGAACCTCACCCCATTGGCCTCGGCCTGTATGTACACTGAGATTATCTTGTATTTCTCTTTCTCTTAAGACGGACTCTGTGTTGCCAGATAAGCTTACCTGAAAGTAGGTGAAATGGAACTGGGCATGAATGCTTACTAAAAGCCTTACATGAAGAGCAGAGATATATAACAAGAAACTGTCTCAAACTAGCAATGGTAATCGTGATCACAAGCTCAGTTGGACTGTATTTTTAGTAAATCAGAGTGTCATTTGTCTGTGGTTTTCTTTATAAGGATGCTAGTAGGGCTGGACTCCTTGTCCTGAAAAAGCATATGAAAGGCTGAAGGCTGGAAAAGGACTTTGATGCAGTCATTTCCTGCAAATAGCAAAGGATACTTGGTAAGAGACTAAGAAAACTAGAACTGTAATGACCACCAATATTTACTCTCACTTATAAGCAAAAAGTCAGAAAATTTCTACATCACAGCAACAAGGGGATTCCTAAAAGACAGGAAAGAATCTGGTTTGTTCTATCCCTGCCTGCACAGACCTTGCAGATCATCATACTCAAGAGAATCTAATCAGTCCATTGTGAATAATCAAGCTTCAAAGCATTGCAAGATACAGCAGTCAATCTCCAGAGAAACAAAACCATTTCTCTCTTTAGACTGCAAAAAAAGGGCAGTATTTTCAGATTATTTCTTATCAGCTGGAACTATACCTGAATTTTAAGATCAATGCCATAATACACTGGAACTGTAATAGAATTCCTATTGACAGCAAGACTAGAACACTTATTGAATCTCATCCAGTAGATTCAGCATCTGGTTTGCTTGATACGTTATTCACTGGCCTGGAGAGAGGACAGTTACACCTATTAAATCCTTGGCAAGTTCCCAGGCAACCACTGACCTGACCTGCACATGTTAGTTTGTAATTGCCAGAGAGATCCCTGTCTGAGATGGTACCGGTTCTAAATTTATTATTTTAACACATTCCTCACACCCTGCAAACACCTTGAAGGGACTCATTAGCACACGTTTCTATCACATATGCTTGAAAGATGTAAAAAAAACCCCAAACCTCTGCTGTTATCACAGATGAAGCATTTTAGCAGTATAGAATCTGAGGTGTGAATAGAAAGAGACTGAATCCTGAAATTACTGCAACAGCCCCCATTGAGATCACCAGGGAAGCTGGGCTTTTAAGGTCAGTTTTTTCAGCAGCCTCAAAACCATCCCATTTTTTTCTCTCAAAAATTCAGACTGACATGACATCGTATACGCACATCTCCAGGTCTTTGCCTTCCCTATAGCAATTTCCTTCTTAACAGGTATTATAGGAAAAACAAAAAAAAATTAGTAGCAAAAGGATATGTTAGTTTAGGGTCATTTTCCAAAGCCTCCAGGACTTCCAGCTGAGGACAGCAAATTTTTGTAACAAGTACATGCACAACATACATCCTTTAAATTTCAATAGTGTTTAGTATCAATCTTAATTCGTTGCTTGTTTGGGTGCACTTTTTTAATTGCAAATCCATGCCAATGTCTGGACTAAGAACAGAATGGAATTGGTGAGGATTTTCTGTGTTTACCTCTGCAGTGACTCTAAATATAATGAAGAAACTGTGGCTTGCTGCAAGATGAAAACACTTCTAAGATACCATAGAAAGTACTGCACAGAAAAACAAAAAAAAAATCACATTGAAAAACTCCTGTGTTACTCAAGAGTGTTTAATGCGCAAATAATTTTCTTCTACTAGCTGAACAACATCTGTTCAAGAAAAAACGTCTTGGAATGTAATAGTAATTTCAGTTCTTTTTTATTTTCCTTTGGCAAGAAAACAATAAACCACAGGGCACAGGGAAGAGTTCAGCACCCTGGCAAATTGATTATTACTTTTGTAAGCTAGCAGCATAGTACTTTTCCAAAGTGAAATTTCAAGTTCTTCAACACAGAATTTGTGTCAATGAAAACCCAAAGACCTACACTAATGCAATTTTTTTCAATTCGAAACAGATTTACAAGCTTATTACCAAACAGAAACTAAATGCCTTAGTCTCCGTTACACAGAAAATACATAATGTTTGTAACATAAATGCAGTTTTCTCACTCATATTTAACTCTCTGTGCTTACAACACAATGGACTGAAAGTTTATTTAGGATGCATTTTTTCTCTCTTATATCTCATTCTCTACCAGAATAACTAGCAAGCTGGTTTTGATACCTTAATTCCATCTGCAAGAAGTCACTTAGTTCTACTTGTTTGAAATTAAAATGGCCAATAGAAATATCTCCAACACACAAGAAAAGCATACATATTGTTACAGGCCAAATCCTTACATAATTTACAAAGTTCAAGGAAAGTTAGCTATACATTGGTATCAACTTAAGCTATGGAGAGTAAGTGGCACGTTCTGACATGGTACTGATAAACACACATAATGGTCATACCCATAGGCAAAAAAAGTGACACTTCAGAACCTTAGCTGAAAGATTTTCTGTCCAACATGCTTAACTGTTTCATCTAATACTCATGAAAATCACACATTTTGGGATCAGAAGGGAACAGTGTCATTTTACAGTTCATCTCTTTCATAAAACAAGACAAAACTCAGCAACTTTTGAAACAAGACCAATAACATAATGGGATTACAACAGGTTTTTTATGAGAACCATTCTGTGTTCGTCTTGATTTATAATGTCAAAGTGGAGATTCATTCCACAATAGTCCTTGCTCAGGTGTTTCAAAGTCTGATGACAACTAATAAAAATGTCAACCCTTTTTCCAGATTTTACTGGCCAAGTTTCAAACTCTGGCCAATAGATTTTCTTATTCCTTAATATACTAAATCAAACAGCTACATTTAAAATCTGTAAACATATGATTTCCCATAAGTAAAGTCAGAAGATTGACCCCCTTTTGTCTCCCTCACTTCAATTTTCTGAGAATAGTTTAACGCATGCTGAATATACAGTTATATTCAGATTCTGCACACAGACAAGTAATTCCTTTTGCAAAAGAATTTTTCCATCACGTTACATAAGCTGCCACGTTTCAGCATGAGAACCTGTATCACTTAGTACTTCAAACACTTAGTACCACAGCCAATCCAGTCAATAAAAGTCATCTTGGGGACATCCATGAGGACTGCGTACAGCTGAAATGAATCTGATACTTGGACTTTTCGTAGAGAAAAAGGCTGCTGCTTCTGCCAAAAACTAAAGGCTTCCAACCTCTGACTGTTGGTTAATGGCACCAGAACAGGTCTTCTTGACAAACAGTGTTACAAGCAAAACAGTGAGAATTGCCAAGACACTGCTAGTATCCAAGCAGAGGCGAACAAAGGCTCCCCTTGCGTCCATTACTAGATGCCAGATATTTAATGACATAGCTAATCTGGGTGATTGCACTGATGGGTCACATATGCCTGGTTACTTAATAGATATAAATGGAAAAACAAAGAATAAGCAACTGACATGCCCTTTGAAATAACAATCTACCCCTCAACTAGCTGTTATAAAGTAAATGCTTACCATAGACTGTGTAAAACTGAAGATTTCCTGAGTAGTATCATCAGAATCTACTCTGATCAGCCTTCCAAGTTTTGGGGAAGTCACAATCACAAAAGTTATAGTCCTGTTTCCTGCATTGGTCACATCATTGGTTACGGCTTTCAGATCATGTTGCGAAATTGGTTTCCTGGAACCTAAAAAATGTCAATTATAGGAAGAAGATTTACAACAGTATTTTTTTCCAAAACATTAAGTTTTGTATGCACAACTCACACTCTCACCCAGGCAGTCTACTTAGCATTTTAATAACATAAGATCAGCAGGGTTACTCTTTTTCTAGTTACTTTCTGGTTACAACCCTTCCACAGCTTTTTCAATCAAAAAGCCAATTAGTAGGATGCACCCTTGTCTTAAAAATACAAAAAATGCAGTTCTCTTCAGTACATATAATTGGTAAATACTGGCTTCTGCAAAAACCACACAAAGTATGGAATAAAGCATGTATAAGAAGTTTTGTATCTACATCACGTCTAGAACTGACTTCAAACTCCTACATTTTTGGAATTCCCTGTTGCCACAGAAGACATAGGTGATTTGATTGAGAGAAACCTCAACACAACGAAGTTTCTAGTGAACACATAAATCAAAATCAGTCATTAACAGAAGTATGCTTTATCAATATGAAACAGGGTTTTCATTAAATGAAATTAAAATATATGTACCAAATTAAACAAATTAGGAAAAAGATCATACAACAGAAATAACAGCCTGAAATGAAATAATGAATTATTTATTAAGGTAGATGAAAATTGAGTAACTAACCTAAATAAGGTTACTATATTCTGGTTTAAAAATTATAAAGGGCTTTCCGGCATTAGTCAAACCAAGACAATTTTTGACATTGCTGTGACAAAACCAAACCTAGTAATGTCATACAAGAAAAGAAGCTTTATCTGGCTTCTTTTTGGTTTAGTTTCAAAGTACACAATCAGCAAACTAAAATTCATGTTCAATGATAATTTTGGAGGAGTAACAGATTCCATAATCCCACTCCCCCCGTATTCCTAGTTCTGCCTCCATTATCACATTTTCTTTTTTTCTTGAACAACAAGCTTTTATAGTTTTCAATACATTATTTCAAAGACTATACAGTAGTATATATCCTTGAAGTCTGAATTATCAATCCATCTTCAATAAAGCATAATGTTCATACAAGAATAACACAAAATAACATATATATATATACATGCTATAATAGTGAAAAGAAAAAAATATCATAAGGACACTGAAGAATAGGGATACTTTGCAGGCCATTATTAATACCAGGAGTCTGCTTGTTCACATCTGCTTGTGCTCTGGTTCAAATAACAACTATCTTGAAACAAGAGTTGTTATAATAAGAACTTCTGCCTCTGCCTGTTTTCCCAGTTTACATTCCCATGTCTCTCTGTATCCATACTGTTTTGAAAAGTGAAGGAGTCCCTCAGGTTGAAAAAAATTCTCCCATACAATATTTAATTCAAGAAGTCTTCTTCCTCTGCCTCTCCCTTCTTTTCCCTTTTCTGTGTGACAGGCAGGGAGGGAAGCATGACCTCATGTGTACAGCAGCTGTGGTCAAGAATGTAGAACTGAGCACAACAGTTAATCAGACCACATAAATCTGCAAATGCAGTTATTTATTAATAACCTTCTATTTATGCAAATCAGGTCTTATTGCCTTAACAGAGTAGGACAGAATAACTCTAAAACATGGTCACACTGTAGTGATGGAAGCTACTGCTCCAATTTTTCATAACCATACCAGGGTATCACACCACTGCCAGCACAGAGCAGGGCCATGGAGAGCAAGGATGCCTTGCCACAAAACCCCCTTGGTTCCTAACAGACCTGACCTCACTCACTGCATAGCACAGGCTGAAATACAGTCTAAAGACACAGACAACAAGTCTATCATGCTCTCCTGTAAAATGGCATCCTCCCCCAAACATAACCTTCTCCTCCACCCACTTCTGCTCTGAGAGTTGAGAACCTTCTCCAGCACCCAGTAGTTCTCCTCTGGTCTGACACCTCAGCAAGGAGAGGAAGTGTATTTGCCAGACAACAAACTGGGTGAAGGAAAATGAAGAGAGAACACTGCCTGTGTGTTCCTAATCACAGGAGAGGTCACAAAAATAACCCCACCCAAACACAGGCGACAAGAACAGAGATAGCGGAGGAAGACACACAAGAACAGGTGATGCTGAGTAGGGCCAACCTAATCAGTTCAAGTAGAATGCAACAGCAAAGGTATATACCGAATAATTTTGTTATGCATTTTTACTGCCTACATTTAAGATTTGGAAAATGCTTTGGCTTGAGCATTTTGCCTATCACTGCTGAACAGTTATATATCATCTCATCTATGGACTGATTAAACAGCTCTGCTTTCAATTAACTACAAGTCAGGCTTCCTCAGAGAAACACAGCTCATTCATTCCTTGTTTGAGCAATTGCCTTCCTGAAGAAGCAAATCCTCACATTGCACATATCTAGCATACACTAGAAAAAGTGAATATATCTAGCAGTCAATTTTCTGAGCACACTGAATAAAACAAGCTTCTGTTAAACAGAAAAAAAATCTATAAATTACATAAACTGATCTGGTATACCCAACACAAAAGAAGACAGCAGTGCATGCTCTTATAAAATTGCAGAACAATACGTTTTAGAGAATAGTTTACACTTAGTCATGAAGACATGGCAAATTCTTCACAGTAAATTCAGTTTTACTACCCCAGAGAGATGACTTCCCAAACTGGCTCAAAATTAACTTTTTTTTTGTGGCGCTATAAAATATAACAGGACACCGGCTGTTGTTTTTATATATATTAACCATTTGGCACCATTATTGTTGTAATAGCCATTTCATGATGGCAAAGTACAGCTGAAAGCCATACAGCTCCAGAATGTCTTTAAAAAACATTATAAAGAGAACATGTGAAAAAGCTAGTAACACTTTAACACCTAAAAGGAATTTTGCTAATCCAAAGTAAGTGAGAATTCAGGAAAAAAACCTGCAATTTTGGATGAATACAGTTTGCAGTGCTGAAAGAAATACTGTATTTTGTAAACTGAAGAACTGATTGACAGTCTAGAGACTTGCCTTCTATGGAAGTATTAGGCATTCTTTTCTTACAATTATCATTGGTTTAGGATAGGATTCCAGTAAATCCCTGTGCCAAAGGCAACCTAACACACCAAAATTGCAGGTTAATAAGCTTTGTAAGTGGATTTATGTGAATCCCATTTATATTAACTGAATTAGAAGATCATGCTGCTACAATCTCATTTTTTGTTGCCTGTGTTTAAGTGGCTTTTGTTACAAACCTTTGTTTATGCAACTTCTATTCAGAAAGTTTAAGAAGATGAAGTGCTCCTCTTCCATATCCAATTAATAAATCAAGGTACAGATTAATACCTCTAGAACTCAGCTGATTCTAAATGCTTCTCTGATTCTACAGATTATATTCAGAGAAAAAAGAAGGCCGCACAAACAAAACTGTGATGCAAGATATTGCTGAGAGAAAACTAATCTTTGTTTCTCCTTTAATCCTGCAATAAATGCTGGATTCCTAACTCAATGAAGGATTACTCTTGCCAATGCAAAGGAGTAAATGGCTCTGGCGAAACCTCTAAGCACATCGACTCCTTCAATGGTATGATCTCACAAAAAAAATACTCAGCTGCTGAACCAACTACCTACAAATGCACAAATACGAATCAAAGTTTTCAGTCTTTCTGATTTATCAGTGAGTCTGTGCTGCTCTCCATAACTCATTTTAAACAAAAGAAAAGTGAACTAGCAATCTGGAAAACTTACATGTGCTATACAGAATCTCATGGACACAGGTTTCACTCGTCTATCACTCTCACCAGGCAATATCACAACCACCTAAGATATCTCTAAATATCTGAATAGAATATAGAGCTTTTAAACAAACCTGAATGGGAAATCTCCAAAGCTTAGGCAGACAGTGTTATTGTCACACTGTACTTGAACATTTCACTGCCAGTTTCTATGACTCCAAGCATGCACATATCAAAAGTTAAAGACTACAAAGCAAAAAAGCACTATGCTGTTCGAGAAAATATTAACCCTTATATGAAAAAATACAGGTTAATGTTTCCAGGTTCAGTTTTCCAAAGTTTAGTCAGTTAAGGATCTGACAAATAACTCTGTATTATGCAGTATTTTAAAGTGAAATCTTAAAAAACAGACCTGGAAAGATTCTGAGTCCTTTGTTCAGTTCAAGGCTAATGACCAGCATCCAAGCTGTGATGCTAAAAATCTGTCGAGGTGCAAAGTTCAAACCATCTGTCACCTGAAAGTTGAAGCCTCCAGACATTGCTCCTGTAGAAATCAAAAACATAGATTTATTCTTGTATTACTCCGTCATATGAAACAGAGACATACAGTGGCCACCTTTCACTCTTGGTTACAGTGACATATTGCTGAGGAATACATTCAGTGCAGGTAGCTCTGGGTGCAGCTGCAGTGGAGCTGCAGGTTGAGCTTGAGGCAGCAGGAGCCCAAGGCAAGAACTGTCGACCCTTTGCTTAACAAAGCACATGGGGACCTGCAGCCAGGGGACTGGCGCTCAGAGACATGGCAGGAGCCCAGGGCTCCAGACTTTCATGGCTTACCCTGTGAGGTCTTTTGGTCAGGGTCCCACCTCATGGACTCCCATCTTGAGCTGTTATTCTGTTGTTGAACCATGATTAAATTATTTTAAGGACACATGCTAAGGGAGACCTAGGGTCAAGTCCATGAGGAAACCTTGTCTGACTGTGAGTGTGGGGTGTGCAGAGAGTCAAGGAAGGCTCTCATCAGCCACCAGATGTGAAGGGGGGTCCGTCTTAACAATGAAAGTCTTGGGTGGTGCCAGTGTGACTGACAAAGTGACTCATGGATGGGCAGACAGTAAAGTTTCCTTAGCAATATATCCAAAATCATCCTGAAAGAAACTTTGGATCAGAACCTTGCATATTAATTAGAATGAAATAAATTAATAATGCAATTAACACCTTCCCCAGGAAGAACTACTGGCTGCTGTTTTCAGTGAAGGCCAGACATTCCTTAGATGTAAATCAGCAAGAGTGCCCCCTTTTTCTTCACTCAGTGGAGCTGAAATCAAGTCAAACTTGGGAGTCAATGACTCCCAGATTTCCAACTCCATTTACATCCTAGAAAGGTCCAAAGCACTTAAGCAGTCACATTTTGGCAAAGAAGGAATTTGGGGAGAAAAGTATCTAGAATGTTCTTTCATTTTGTTTTGTATTTAAAAGTCTGAATCAACTCTTGGGTTGTTTCCTCAGCCTCTTTGCTTCACTTCAGCTTTGCTGAAGACGGTATGTTGTCACAGCTTAAACTATTTCAGACATTATGTGTACTCATAATAAATGCACTTTTTTCTCTTTAATCTTAGGACCTGTATGTGCTTTGGCACATACAATAGCAGAATATCTCCAGGAGTCTGGAGTGGATTCCTGTAAAAATACATCTCTCAGAACTGACAGGCTGCTTTTATGCAGAGGCTCCCCAGGTTGTTTAATTAGGTAGAAAGAATGAAAAAGTGAAACATTAACTGTTGCAAAGAGTTACCAGGCTCTTTTATTTGCTTTGTCCAATTTAGCCACAAGATACTACTACAAGAACATAGACAGTGAAAGTCAAAGGGTGCAATGTACTTTCATGTAAAGATCAGCACACCTTGCCTAACTGTAAATTAACACATCGGGAGAACCAAATGCAGGTTCTGAGATTATAGTTATCAACACCCCTAAGAAATGCTCTTATATTTAGTCAGGCAATGAAGCAGCTCTGGAAGATCGGGTAATATTGTTTTTAAAGTTTTTATTTTCTGATGTATTCTCCTGATAAAAATGAACCAGTTGCTTATTTAAAAAAGCATTGTGGGGTCTACTATTAGCACTAAATTGAAAAATAACCCAAGCAAACCTGCTTATATAGCCTTGCTTTTTTGGCTAAGCCAGGTCAACTGCTTGATTCACACATTTTGTCATCAGCAGTCAGGAACAGAACTACATCTCAAAGTTCTGCTTGGGTGGAGCATTTATTATTTTATCACAATTAATTTTTAAAGATGTATCTGATCAGAGGTGATTAAAAGAACACCAGAAAGAGGGTTTGTAAAAGCTGCATTGAGAAGACACTAAGACTTCAGAACCAACAAGAGTTCAATTCATTAGTGCCCTAAGAAAAACACTGGCAGGGTTTAAGGGCAGGCCCTATATTGCAAAAGCAGACGGGGAGCATCCTGGAGTGAAGTAAGAATGAAAAAGTGAAGGAATTCTCATGCTGAAAGAGGGGTACAGAAAAGGAAAGGAGTGTTCTAGTTCTGCAGTTACGCTTGTGGTAGAACAATCAGGGATTATGGAGGAAATAAATTCAAGGGGAAAATATGAGAGCAGAGAGGAAGTATGGAGAGTCATACACCACATACAGGTGTAAAAAATGTGTAATGCCATGAGGAGTAGCCAGAGGATGGAAGAGCTGCCTCAGCCAAGAAGATGATGCTCTTCGCCTTGGAAAGGGCTTGAGTGAGTAGCAAGCGCTGATGGGGGTACTTCAAAGAGGAGACAAAGAAGCTACTACACACTGTAAGACTGATGACAAGGAACAGAGAAAACACAGAGAAAAGCAATAAAAAGCTGAATGACAGCGACAATGTAAGGAAAGGCCCCAGGACAAGGCTGGGGGCAACAAGATGAGAGTAACAACTACATTTACAGCAACAGGTCAAGATGAAGGAGGACGCTGACTGAGAAATGAAAAGGAACGAAATGACCAGAGTACTCTAAGAAGCACTGGAGACCATAAGGTTGAGCATATGGCAGACCCAGAGCAGCTGCAAGACCTGACACACAACCTGGGCAATTTTATGTTACAAATTTACTGTACACTCCCATTCACTGAAAAACAAAATCTTCTGTTCTTTTCAATTTATTAATAAAGATTCACTCCCTAAAACCAGATGTGCATTTGCCCTTTCTGGAACACGGAGTGGATTAATTTCCTCACACTGAGACTTACCACGGTCCTACCATCATAGGGTTTTTTACATGTCAAAGTCTCCCTTGGAACAATTTAAACAGCTTGGCTCACTTTCGTTATGCTCTTGACCTTTCATTTCCTGACCAAATTATTTGAGCAGGATACTTATAGCTCACCAGCAGCTGCCTGTAAAGCAATTTCAGCAACACATATGCACCCTGCAAGACAGTGCATTGTAAGGCAGAGCCCTTTAACCTCATGAAGACACAGCACAAATCTGGAGCGACTGCTGCACCCAAGGGAGCACTGGAATTCCAGTCTGCCTCAGGGCTGGCAAGAGAGCAATGTACCTCTTCTATCTCCAACCCAAAACAATGATTTATTCCTTCTGTAGCAACTGCTTTCTTCTTTCAACTGAGGTAACATGGTAATAGAGCCAGGACAGGAAACAGGTAGCTATCACGCTGTGAAAGCCCTACCTCTTCAGGCTGGAACCCCACTGGGAAGTTCATTCCTGTGGCTTCCCAGCACTGCCACTCAAGGATGCATGAAGCTGCCCTGACTTCTTTTGTTCCCCACACATTCTCTCAAATGCACAAAAAGTCTGATCTCTAGCAGTGGACGCTGGGAGAAAGAGCCAATGTTTAAAGCTTAATTCCTTCACAGCCCAAAACGGACAACGATATCACACAGATAAACCATAATTTCATCATCGATCACTATACTGTGGCAGGTATCTGTGAGACTGTTGCTCCATGAACAGCTCTGCACAGTAGCAAGACAGAAAGGCTTCAGGAAATTTTCAATCACAATAGTAAAAAAATTTATTTCATATCTCTGAAAGGTGCATGGAAACATTCCCCTACTGCAAAACTGCTTTCAGAAAGAAGGCTGCCTTAAAATGAGTCCCAGCGAGCACACATTTAAGTAGACATCAGACCCTTTCTTGTTTAGTTTTTGAGATAATATATCACATAACCAGTGCTCTGAGATCTTTGTGACATTGCAATGGGATCTTTAATGGCCTACAAACACAAATACACTGAATAGGAGCAGTATTTTGGCAGCTGATGTGATATTTTTGAAATCACATACCATTGTGTACAAATACCAGCTGCCCTTCAATTATATGAGCCTGGGTAAAACTAAGGATGCTCTTGTTTGGAGACGACTTCAGAGCCAAGTGCCCATTGCTAGGTGGAGTAATGGAATACACCAGTTCTGATGGTGAGGAGTCCTTGTCTTCTGCACAGAGGTCATCAATAGTTATTTCTGTGACTGAACCCACCCAGACCTAGAAAAGCAAAAATAATTTTTTTAAAAATAGAGAAAATGTATACAAAAGAAAATTGGGACTACAGGAGTAGGAGGGTGGGAATGGATGACACATGACTCCAAGAAAAAGAAAGAATAAAGATCTGTGCTGTGCAACACTAGCAGCTATGACAGGTTTCCTTGCTGTCTATCCAAACCTCTGATCATGGCCTGGCATAGTTCATGCTGGCAAATCATTTTCAAAATACAAGACCTTGAAGTAATACAAGCAAACACACCAGTTAAGAGTTTCAGACAGTTGGAGCACAAGTGTTCTATTTGTCAAGCATTATACAAACTCTTAAAACATAACAAAAATTGTATTATGATAACTGAGTCAAGGAGCTGCTTTCCAACACATACACATGAATATCAGTGTCATGTACTTCACAGTAGGCAAGGCATTCACTATGCTCTACTTTCACCAGCAGGAAAGATAAAAGAAAAACAGCCTGGGGACAGCACAAACTCTAATACAAATGGAACACTTCTTGTAGCTGCATGATTTTCTTCTAACAAAATGCACTAAAGGACCTTTTCTAGTGCACTAAAAAACACAGAGGTGCTCAGGCCAGTGGGAGATGAAAGAACCACCATCTCCAATAGCTGCCTAACATTTTGCAAGGTCATGATGCTAGACAAAGTAGTTTAATAGTTTTTAGAAAGATGGTATATTCTTAATCTCTGCTGTATTTTCTTAATTCTAGAAAATCTAAATCTGGACCAGATTCTAAGTTTAATTCCGGAGGAGGGTCACAATGTTGATAGGAGGACTAGAGCACTTCTATGAAGTCAGGCTGAGAAAGTTGGGGCTGTTCAGCCTGGAGAAGAGAAGGTTGTGTGGAGACTTCACAGACACCTTCCAGTACCTGAAGGAGCATACAGGGAGAGGGATCTTTGACAGGAACTGGAGCGACAGGGCAAGGAGGAACAGGTATACACTGAAAGAGGGGAAATTTAGTTAGATATTAGGAAGAAATTCTTTCCTGTGAGGGTGGTGAGACACTGGAACAGGTTGCCCAGGGAAGTTGTGGATTCCCCAATCCTGGCAGCGTCCAAAGCCAGGTTGCATAAGGCCTTGAGCAGCCTGGTCTACTGGGAGGTGTCCTCACCCATGGCAGGGGGAGTCGAGACTAGATGACCTTTAAGGCCCCTTCCTTCAAGCAGAAAGGACTGCTCTCTGAGTTTCCTCCCTTACTGGCTAATTTCTTGTTTGGAAAGGATAAGCAATGGCCCATTTTATTCTTCATCTCTGCTGTATTTATTTGGAATTACTGACAAAATTGCTAACAAAGAACAATACATATTTACCTCAACATAAAATGAAATTCTTAGACTATTCACTACATCAATATCAATTATTTCCATGCAGAATTTGTATCATAGCTTAAAATCTTAAGAGACTAAACCTTTAAATACCTCAGCTTGAGCTTCAAAACACACACTGCATCATTCCTTCCTGCCTTCCTGGGGTCTTAGTACACTTAAGAAATATCTGGCAGTAACAACACACCAAATGTTTGAAGAGGAAAAATGATCCTTAATAAAGGGCATTTTACCTCTGCCAAAGCCAAAAATCAGCTATCACAATTTACTAAGTATTCATTTTACTTTTTAACAAGACCATGAAGGAAAACCTTCTAAAACCACCAAAATTTGTGCCACCACACTTCAACAGAGGAAAGATTCCACTCTACATTGTGTCACAAAATAAGTGCCATGGAGAAAGAGATACTAAAATGAAGTTACACGGGTTTTTTCCCTAATTAGAAAAGAAGTTTCAAAAATAAGTTTATAAAAGTAAATACCTTGCAACTAGCAAACAGTTGTTTTCTCCCCTGAAATATGTATTTCACTGTAATGTAATTATACACATCAAATTTTGATAAAGAGTGACATGACACAGGGTGACAAATTACTAAGTTTCAAATTCTTTTCCTTACTAAAGGAAAAAATAATTAAAATTTCTAAGTGTTTTTTCTGTAATTTCTAATGTCAGTATTTAATTCTGTTGTTCCAGCACACTACTACACAATGCTTTTTAAGTACTATACATGGCCTGCAACATGATCCTTGAGGAAGGAGATCTAAGAGCTAAAAACCACTGTACTGAAGCAACCACTGAGAACACAGCAAGAATTGTACAATCATCTTATTTTTCATATCTGGGATCAAGATCTCCTTGAAGAACTCCATGAAAACTGTATTTGAGATTCCAGGATGTAGCATGACACTAATTTTTCATGAACCTAACATATTCCACTGGCATGGTCCAAAAAAAGGTTCATGACCCTACAGATGGGAAATAATTTATTCTGCTCTACCTTCAGGATTCAGCTCATCAGTGTCTCCTTGCATGCCACATATCCTACCAGATACTCTGTATTCACATTTTAACACTCTAGTGAATGACTTAGAGAAAACAACAAAATTAATCAGTTCAAATTTGCGGATTTTTTTAAAAACTAATTCTAGGAAAATATAGCCCTCTTGTGGCAACAGGAGGATACAGTCATTTCTCAGTACTGATACCCATGTATTTAAACACATGCATAAATGCAGCATATAATGCCAGGATGGTGATTTTTTTCAAAACATCCTATTTCCCTTACCCATTCCCACTCCACAAAAAAAGAATGTCCATAGAGCCTGTGGAAATTTTAGGAAATTATATCTAAAATGCTGCTAATATAAGTTCCTAAATTACAATATATCTCACAAATTTGTTGCAATGGAAAGGCTTCAAATTAAACACATCACAGAGGTTCCCAGGAAAGTACAGCTTTCTGTATATGTTATGTCATAAATTCTGAGCCAGAGGAAAAAAAAACCAAGCAAAAAACAAAACCACCTAAAACCTTCATTTACTTTCACTTCCTGGAGAAAAACCAGAAAATTACTCCCAAAAAGGTTGGTTGTCTGTCACCTGAAACTCCCCCCATGATGCTCATAACCTTGATAACAGCAGACAAGGTTGTTTGAAGAAGGGATGTTATGGATGCCTCTGAACTGAGGAAGCTAGAGTCAGCCTCATTCAGCATGTGTGCACATGCCCAATAGTTTCCTGCATTTGGCCAGATTCCCAGGACAAAGGCCAAAATCAACTTCCCTATAGCCACACCAACATCACTGGCCATATAATGTACCTCTTCACTATAGCTCCTTCTCAACAGCAGATGCCATATCCTAGCCTATTTTTTAATCTTTCAGTGGTTCTTTCTGACTCTTTATGTTGTGACCTGAAGAATTTCTGAGGTCCTAAACTTCAGTCAACTCAAACAGTTCTACTGGACTTGAGTTTTCACAATACTTTTCACGGTATTTTATACTTTTGTACATTTCCAACCTTACAAAATATATAAAAGAGCTACTGAGTTTTTAAAAACAACAGTCTATTACTGAGCATCTACCACTAGCAATGCCCTTGAAGAGCACAAACTGTTCGGGGTTGAACATGGGGCCAGCCACTATTACCCTACACAGGAATACCTGCCTCATCTCAATATTTAGGAGAACTAAAAAGAAACCATTTTCTCCTACCGAGGATGTGCAAGTTTGATTTGAGGAAGAATCATCTCAGTGTATTCCTCCCAGCAGGTAACTTGACTGCCAGCTTTGTTTTCAACTGCACATGAATCCACTATATGTGTGCTTATTGGTACCCACTCATAACAAATACAAACCTGACCTCTCAAAAATAGTTTGTGCATGACTAGCAAAACCACAGGCAAAAAGGCAGCATCCCGATTCTAGTATGCAGACTGTCTCCAGTGGAGAGGACCAACTCTGGGTAGGTGAAGCTTTGTTATCCTTGCTCTTGGGAAGCCTAGATTCACAGATATTTTTAGAAAAATCCATAAGCTGCATTGCAATGCACTGCACAGCCTTAGTCCTGTTAATAGACCACAATTCCAGTAGTTCAATGCCAACAGTTTAATGCCAGCAATCATCAGAACAGAGGCACAGAACAATTCGACTGAGCATAGTGCACTCTTCTCTGGACTAGACAAACATTACTGTGTGCTGCGCTGATGTCTGTAGAGTACGACTGTGATTACTTCAGCCAGGATAGGTTTTGCTCTGTGCCACCCAAATGTTTGTGAAGACAGTCTGCCCTTCTGCCAGCAGTCTCTGCACAGGGCAGGATGTCTTCTGTTGTGGGCATCCGCAGATTATCTGCTGTCACTGCAAAGCTGCACAATACTGCCTCTACGGCTGTTTAAAAACAATGTATTTTCTCAAGCAAAAAGGCGAAACACACAACACAAGGTTACAATCATCTTTATACTAATACGCTCTCCCTCTTCAACACACAACCAACTACATAAAATTAAATGCATGTTTTGGTACCACTAATTTACAAACCGCATCACAGAGCACTGGGAATGATGGCATTCTGCTTTTTGGAGTCACTTAATTTGTTTTTACTGATCAGATCTCCGATTGGAAGTCTTTATATGTGGGGGCTTTTTGGGCACAGTGTCTTTACTAGATTGGTTCTGGTTACTCAGTGCTACACAACTGGGTGCTACACAAACAAATACTATACAAATATGCCCTGGTTTAAATGCTACAAGTAAACTAATTAATTAATCAACCCGAAAATGCACTGAAACTGAAATGACAGCAGGCACTTCTGTAGTGGCAGACAACTTTTCAAAGATCAGTGGATTAAAAAGTCAGCTATGGCTATTAAGAGCTAAAGGTAGCACCAGTCAACAACTCTAAAATTTTCTTCAAGATTTTTTGGGGGGAAGGCAGAAAAAAGTTAAGATGTCTTTTTCTTAGCTCAGAGTACCACACAGTAATAGCTCCAGTGACTGCACTAATATTTTGACAACCTTAGATTTTCACAGATTGCATTGTCTTATTTGCAACTTTTGAAGAAGGAAACACTCCTGTTCTGTGTAAGAAATACCCAATACATAATCAATTCTCTCTTGTCCCATCCCACTGGGACATCTGGACAGGAGCAGGCAGCAAAATGTACCTCAGCAGGTCTGACCCTTTAGTATTACGCTTCATTGGCAAGATGCATATGGAGGGAAAGCTGTGCAAAGACAATAGTGAAAAGTTGGCATTCTCATCATCACTACTCTTGGTACTTTTCTAAGTTACATGTTCATTAACAGCCCTCAAGACACTGCAACAAACAACACCAAAACATCCAGCTGCAGGCCACCCACCACCACAAGCCCTACATCAGTCCAAGAGACTTCACATAACTTAAAGATTAAAAAATTAAAAGAATTCTCATTCAGCCTTTTAGATAACACCCAAAAGTGTTCTCCATGATATCTAAAATCTTCCTAAATACAAATAATCTATATACTGCCTCCTTCCATTAGTGTTAATTTCTCTAAATCCAAGGACTACTATGTACTACCTTGACTATCCTACCAGATACAAACCCAATAGTCTGTTAATGAAGGTGCATTACATGGCAGCAGAATCAATGGAATGAATTTTAACACTTCAAAATGTTCACAAACATACCTGAAGAATTCTGTTTACTTTTACAACAGGAGCTTCATCGTTTACTGCAGTAATAGTTACAAACACGGTTTGGGGCAAACTTTGTTTCCACAACTCCGTGTTATTTACTATCACAGTAAAATCATCCATCAGTTCTTCACTGTCATCATGAACATAGTAGATTAATTCTTGTTCCACCTGAAAAATGTAACAAGCTGAAAAACTAAAGAGGCTAGAAGAAAATAAATGTCACATTGAAAAATATCCTAGTTATGTAGTTACTGCATAAACATTGTATGACTTCTAAGACTTTATTTATGTTATAATATCAGTTCTGTACCTCTACCTTTGCTCCTTTCACAACAGTGTATTTTTCTGCTCATCTGTCCATTCCTCTAGACAGAATATCTTGCCAATCTTGGCATTCTCCTTTCCTCCTGAAGGAAAAATGGAAATCCAGTCCCACTACATTTAACAAAGTTTCCTGGAATCTACAAACTGAACATAGTGTTAGTAGATGGTGACTTATGATACCATTTTGCTTCTTGGAGCTAAAAGACTCAAAATTTGCACATTGTGCATATACTGGCTTGCTGTGAGCAAAGAAACGACCTAAAAATTTACTTTTTTTCCACTTTCCTCCTTGTTCCATCCGCATACCATTTGCACTGGTCTTTCCAAAATGCACTCACAGTCTCACATTTCCAGAGTATCTAGCTGAACAGAAAGTAACTGCCTGAATGTGAGTGGAATGGTTATAGCACACTAGTCTATGCCAACAGTGCTATCAAGGAAGTGATGTGATTCAGCACAACAAGGCACCCTTCCTCCCCACTCCAAATGGTCAGCTAGAAACTGCAGAAAGATCTTCAACTCAAGGTCAGAATAAAGCTCAAACTCATGTATCTCACCACCTCTCACAAAATCCCATAGCTTTCAGCAATACAAAGAAGATCTAAAGGCATTACCTGTTTTCTGGTAAATGTGGTTAACTTCATCCCAGGAGTGCGAGAGTTTTCAACATATCCGTGTTTTGGCTGCTCAGTTAAAATGAATTCACAGCTGAGTCCTGCGAAGTGTCTACTAGAAATTTTTAGATAGTCTTCCATCAGGGCTTTTGAGCCCCCTTCAACTACTGTGAAGTTCTGTACTTCCAGTGGAATCATTCTGGGGATGATGTCTACAGAGATCTCTATTCCACTCACTGTTCGGACACCATTGGTCACATCCAGAAAAAAATGGTCGTCTAGCTGTTCAGAAACTGTCTGCACATACTGAACTTTGCCCTCGTCGACATCTTGCTGTGTGAAGCTCAAAACCGGCCTTTGGTCAGAACTGAGATAACTTTCTTCTGAGGAAAACTTCCGAATGTATCCGTGTACTGGATGCTGTCTTACTGTGAACACAATCTCAGATGGAGAACTGTTTTCATGAACAACCTTAAATTTAAGAACATATCCCAAAATTATTCAAATGGAAGTGGGAGAAATTCCATAATTCTCTTCTGAATTTTTCACTTTTAATCCTGGGATTGTCTACCTAACTGAACTGGCATTCCTTATTTGGGTTACACAGTTCCCAAAGCAATACAATACTTCAAGGAAACACATGTTAAATAAAGGTGGCATAAGAGCCATTTTGTAACCCCAAATATGTTTTGTAAGTTTTGAAAAGGAACATATTGCATAATTAACTAATGGCTTTACAGCTACAGATCCCTGCCTGAAACAAGGATTTCAGGATTTCAGTAACGTGAAGCCAGAGCCCTCTCGCGGTGATTACTGGAAGGCTACACACAAACAACCGGCAGGGAAGAATTAATCAAATAGAAATGGCCTCAGGTTTGTGACTTAACATTTTTTTAAAATTTTGGATGTAACCACTAAATGATTTTAACTGGGCTAGCTCCAAACTAAATCAAACAAAAGCCTGTCTTCCTTGGCATTCCCCACCAGCTCAATTAAGAACATTACATGGAGTACATATAATTGTTACAACTAAAACATGCAGCATATATACATGCAGCATCTCCAAATCCTAATTTTCTTAAGCACCAATATGTAATAGAGTCAAAGACTATGAGCAGTCTTTTTCTCTAACATAATCAGTTTTCCTTCCTAAAAAAGGAAGCTTGCTAGTGTCAGTTTCTGCCGAATTAAGCACCCAGAAAGAAGTCATATTAGTGGTAATCAAGAGGAGTTAGAGAAGGCACAAACTGAAGACACCACAATGGCTGAAAAAACAGCGAGAAAAACTTGCTACAAGATTGGAGGAATGGACAACATGGTTAACCTACTTGCAGTTTTCCTTTACTGATTTTAACTGTTTTTCCTTCTTCAACCAAGAGATTGTTTTTGTTCACAATCATTGGTGGCTGCTGATGACTTTCCAAATATATGCGAACCTGCAGTCCAGCATCCAGATGAACATCTCCAGCATGGACTGTAAAGTTAAAGGTGTCAATAAGGTTGCTGCTGTCATCATGTCTGTATGTCACATGACCATTTATCAGATCAAGTTGAGTAAAGGAATCCATTAATAGATTATTCACATATATTCTCCCATATTTCGGGTAGGAGAGTATCTCATATGTAAGCTCATGATCACTTCTTATGTCTTGGTTTGTAATAGCACTTAGGTTAGCTGTTGAAACAGTTTCTTCTTTCCCTTTTTGAACCAACAATCCTGTATTATTTGCCAACCTAACATAAGGATCAGTGGCATTAACTTCTAGAAGCAAAGATGTATAGTGCTTGCCATCTGTCACAAAAAGCACAAAACGCCCAAAATCTGCACCATGGTGTATAAACAGGACTTGCTTTTGCTCCAGGTCCACTTGTTTGAATTGGTAGAGTCTATGCAAAGTATCATTTGTTAGCACCAAGTCCCCATTGGAAATACCACGTCTAGTATATAGCAACTGTCCATCATCAAAATCAGAATCAGGATCATGATAGCAAAGATCCGCCAAAGTTAATAATCGCTGGCTGTTTCTCACTATGTTAAATATCTTATCAATTATGCGTACTGGTTTCTCATCATTCTTCAGCTGGACAGAAATGCAGAATTTAATTTCTACTGACAAAGGTTCTACTTCCGGATCAAAGTCTGTCCCTTTTCCTGACTCTTTGCTGGAAGCTCTGACAAGAAATTCATCAAACACGGTTTCAGAATCATCATGCACATACATAAGGCTCTTATCAGTTATATCTTTATTAGTGAAAGTTGAAAGATTGCCATTATTCTTGAATGGACCAGAAAAATTAATAAGTTTTAATTTCCCATGCTTAGGAAACTGTATAACTTCATACTGGAAATTTTTACTATCAGGTGTTTGCACAAACAATTTCGTGCTTGTTATTAATTCTCCTTCCCCTTCAGTAACATTAAGGCCATTGTTAGTCAAAATAATGTTTCTGAAATCTGATTTGATGTAGACTTCAAAGTCATAGAAATTTGATTCTAGATACTTTGTAGAAATGAGAAATCTAAATGAATCATAGTTATCTTCATGGTACCTGCTGATTAATTCATATGCCACTTTTTGATCAGTAATATGTTTCTGGCTAAAGACTGAATCTTTTTTCAAAGGCTGGTCATTAAGCAGTATCTGTCCATTCTTTGGTAGTGACAGAAGTTTAAAATGAAGCTCATCTTCAGGTATTTCTAGATCTGCAATCACAGCAAAAAGATTATCAGAATTCAAGTACTTCTTTTTTGAGTTTTCAATTTCTAGAGGATGTTTCAATAGACTGTACCTTAGCCACTTCACTTTGATTGGAAACGTGTGCTCTTCACTGATTCTGTTTCCTATGCTGACTTTGAATTTAAATTCGTCAGTAACATTTTCCCGCTGAATGTCTTTAAAAGTGCTACAGTATCTCACACGGCTGCGCTGAAGAGAGCGTTGAGAAAAGGAGCTGACTTGCTTCCATACCCCCCCTGAATGCTGCCTTTGGACCTGACCAAAGCGAGGAGGCTCTGTGATCTTGTACCGTATCTCCATATCCTGGAGGACAGCATTTGTTTCAACTGCCAGATGCCTAGGTCTTATAAGAGCTGTAACACCTTGGAGTAGATTTATTCCTGAGTTGTTGACAACTCTGTAATCCAAAGGAACTGCCATGACACGTAACACAACAGTGTTGCTCACCTTCTCACCATCACT
This sequence comes from Origma solitaria, assembly GCA_013397895.1. Classification (NCBI taxonomy): domain Eukaryota; kingdom Metazoa; phylum Chordata; class Aves; order Passeriformes; family Acanthizidae; genus Origma; species Origma solitaria. The sequence goes on along the minus strand of VZRL01003726.1, from coordinate 154,091 downwards.
TGCCCTGAGAACAATCCTTGAATTCTTGACGCCTGTGTGGACAAAGAAAACAGTGCCTTCATTTAAATCCTCATTAGAAAAAGAAGAGACAGCTTTTCCAGGATGCTTTGAATTTTCTAAAAATCCTGCATCTGCATTCAGATTTCCAAGCACTGAAAGAGTGAGACCCACAGAATCCGTATCTTTATCTAGAACTTTTATCAGTTCACTAGTCAAGCGTTTCTTTGAGCTCTCTAAGAGAAGCAGCAAGTTTCCCTCAGGAAGTATGATCTCAGGTGCATCATTTACTGGAGTGACAGTAATGTTAAATATATGCTGCTCATTTCCTTGCAAATATGGAGACACAATCTTCTCACTGCTGGTAGAAATGGAGAAATAAAAATTATCGTAAGTGTCCTCAGAGCCATCATGGACATAAAGAATCTTCCCCTGCCACACATCCTGCATAGTAAATGTATTTACCTCCTGCACTGGTTCAACATTCAGTTTCAAGTTTCCGTGAGAGGGTGGTTTCTTTACATCAAAAAGAATTTGTGACTGATGAATTCCTAATTTCTGAAAGTCTAAGTTAACTTTAATATGCTTAGATTCAAGAGAAGCTTGTCCGCCCTCTAGCACAATCAAGTTACTTAGAACTAAAAGGTGGCTTTTGTCTTCCTTGCCCAGAGAAATCGAGCTTTCATGGTAAATGGCAAATACAGGAACTGCTTTCAACGGAGGGTTCTTTACAGCCATCTCTAAAGAAAGATTTGGATTAAAAGCACTCTGCATTTCACATCCAGCTGAAATGTCCTTAGTTACTAGAACATTCTTCAGCGATTTCTTTTCTGAGTTGGTTTTCAGGTTTCTTAAGCAGCCTTTGAAGGATCCTCCTCTGGCATACTTCCCAGATACTGAGATTAACTCTAACTTAATCATTTCTGATCGTGTGCTGTCATCTACACCACCTACAAAGAGGGATCCCTCCAGAAGTGGCAATTTACTGTGGGGAGGTAATGATTTCTTCACAGTTTCTTCATCCAATGTTAGCTGCAAATATTCTGCAGTGAATTTCAGTTTGATGTAGTGCCAATGACCATCATTGACTGACCTTCGAGAGAAAAGATGGGTTCTACTTTCATGTTTTCCAACATAAGCTTTAATTAAACCATCTTCCATTTCCATTGCAATGAAATCACCAGCTTGCCCAGGGTGGTAAAGCAACAAGCCACGAGCAGCTGAGGTTTGTAAAGTATACTCGAAGGTTCCCTCATTGTCCACACTCCATGACGGGAAAGAAATATAGGACCTGGAACTGAAGAAACTAATGGGTTCTTCTTCACCTGCAAAGAACTCATCACTGCACCCCACTGAAACTTCATGGATGTTTTTGACTCCAGCAGAAGGTCTCAGAGGCATCAGAATGTCTAACTGATTGAACAGCACATCATCAATACATCCTCGGAAATTGCGTAGTGCTCCAACAAGGTAGGGAACATCAAGTTTACCAGTACCACCTATGTAGAATCCATAATCGACATTTAAATCATAAAGAATTCCAGGCATTTTTGCATTGGTTCTATCATGTTTATCAACTACCAATGTGACATTATCTTGTTCATGATGTAGTTCAACCAGGTGCCAAGCTAAGTCATTTAGCTGAGATCTCTGCTGGGAATGCAGTACTTGTTCCCCAACACCAAAGTTAATTCTCACCTGCAACAGACAAAATTTTAACTATCAAAATCCAAAATGGTATTTTTCACAATCATACATTAATGTATAGTTAATGTATTAATTTTCATATGTTTTCATCCTGAGCATATAATTAACAAAACATAATTGAAAAAATAAAATTCCACTAAAATTCTGCATAGGTTTACTTGCCATCACAAATAGAACTTGAGTGACTGAAGAAGCAGGAATGGACTCCTCTGCAGCTCTGCTAGGAACAACTCCTGAGAACCCAACTGAAAATGATCTCTCAAGAACTCACCTTGCAGAAAAACCATTACTCAGATCCAAGCACTTTCTCTAATGCTACCATCATCAAATCTGAAATTCTGCCTTTACTGAATCTCATGGTTCGAAGACAATGATCTCGATTTTAATATCCAGAGATACCAAAGGTTATAGAGCTATAACTATAATTGTAAGAAATAAAAGCAATGCTTCGAAATTATCAATTATATTATGTGATTTTTTCATTTCTTTAAATAGAAACTTGTTTAGATACCTTGGTATACATAACAGCCTAAATAAAAACTATGAGCAATACAGGCTACATGGATTTTTTAGCTACAATTATAAAGCATACTTGTACATATCCTGAGCGTAGCTCCATTAAACAATAATCTGTCTTCCCAGCTGCAAGAAGAAGCAGTCCCTGTGGCTTGCTTGTTCGAAACTTAAACTGTAAGGACGTCTGAGGGGATGCTTCTGCCATGTTCAGCTCCACAAAGCTATCCCCATAAAAAGATACTGAAAGAAATAAAGGAAAATAAACAGGAAATTAAATCACACACACCCACCAAAAAATCCCTCTTTTTCTTATCTATACCTAAATATATGTAAAAAATTCATATTATTTTCCATATAATTATTTGCATTCAAACGAAAATAAAATCTCAGCTATCAAATTCACCAGTCCAAGCAATTAAATTAGAGCCCAATGGCCATACCAGAATCAACAAAGGATGAATACAGTCCAGTATTCTTACGTCCAACAGTGATGACTGGGAATTAAGCTGTAAGAATAGTGCAATTATACAGAATAATTTCTTTCAAATACTCCTTTTTCTTGTTTGTTCAGTTGGTTGGTTTTGGGGTTTTTTAGTTGGTTTTGGGGGGTTTTGTTGGTGTTGTTTGGTTGGTTTTTTGTTTGTTTGAGGTGTTTTCCTGAGCTTGTCACACCCAGTCTATTTCGTAGTTGCCAAAGAATTTCTCTCTGAAGTATTCCTCTAGTTTCTCTTTGGAAATATCTTCATCTACAACATGCTCTTACATCTCCATCAGAGATGCAGATCTCCATCATCCTCTGCTATCTCTGCAGAGAAGATCCACAAGTCTCCTGCCACCAGCATCGTTTTCAGATGTTTTCATCCTTCTATTCCATGCAAAACTGTCCTCTTGTATCCATTAGGCAACCTCCAACCATCCCTGCTACCCTGTGGGCCAGTCACTCAGTTCTGTACAAGCCTCCTTCACTGTCTCCTTCCCTCATTCCTGCCCTGAAGATGTCTAATTTGATCTTCTAATTTCTGCCCTGAAGATTTTCTAATTTCTAACACCATAAAGATTTCTAATTTGACTACTCACTGTGCTCACCATCCCAATTATTACTCTTCTGAATAGCACAAATCCTAAGACCAAATCCTCAAAAACTCTGCTTGTAACTCCCCTCTGACACACCAAAACAAAACAAAACAAAACAAAACAAAACAAAACAAAAAAAAAAAAAAAAAAAAAGAACTATCAGAAGCCTTTTGAAACTCTTAGACACCTTGCCCACCCCCATCAAGAAAAGTCCAAGGGATTCGTAAAGCAGAACCTGCATTTAAAGTTGATCCTTCTCACTTGTGCATATTTTATCCCTTGTTACAGTATATATAAATTTGAGTTATGGATGTCAGGCTTACAGTTCCTTCCTAATTCCTGTTTTAAATACTGGCATACAATCTGCCACCATTCATCTTTCAGGTACCAGGCAGTACTTTTAAGCATGAGATCAGATATTACCCTTTGCAAGTTATTTCGTCCTCCAGTTTTTTTAGGTCAACCCTTCTCCTCCCCTGCCTCCACCCCAAAAAAGGAGTATCAGTTTGGGAATCTTCCCAATTAGTAGCAAATGCCATTTAGTTTAGCTTCTCCGCAGTAGCCATGCCCTTTCTGAGTGCTTCTTTGATACTGGTAACTTAATCAACTGGCTGCACAGACCCTCTGCAGGGCTTTTGTTCTTGACGTACTTAAGGCAGATTTAGTAAAAGCTTTGATTCCTTCACACTGATCCTTGACCTTTTCTTTTTCCAGACCATGTTTATTTTCAAATTCCATCTGCCAAAGTTTATGATGCGTTCAACTGTGTTTGGATATAGCTTGTAAGAACACCACCAGTTAAATACTTATTTTGCCATTTTTAGTTTCATTCTGAAATAACTTTCTCATTTAAACACAGTTCTTTTTAAAATCAAGCATAACTGCAGAGGACTTTTGTCCAGGCCCTTATATTAGCCATCCCCTTGCTTAACCTAATACACACTGACAACTCTTATAGTATGGCATTGACTCTGACTCTGAACTGGATTCTACACAGACTACCAAATCAAAGATCTCATTTTAGCAGCTCATTCATTAAATAATCAATAACAGTATCTAAAAATTTGCTGTAGGATATATAAAAATTCAGGAAGCTTTCCCAAGAACAAGATTTCAGCAAACCCCACAGCCACAAACTATGTAATACCAAGCTATATTAAGTACCCAGAGAAACACAGCGAAGACCTTTACATTACTGAAATACATATATTCCTTCCACAGGAAGAGCCACTGTGCATAGAAAAATTTATTCCAAGTGGAACAGAAACAATTCTTCCCCAGCTGTTTGCTTCTAGTTCAAAAAGAGCCTTCATCAAACTGCTTAAACACACTGAGAGGACCATTTGATGTACATAGAAATGTTATTCGGTGGGGTAAATAAAGAAAGACCTCCTCTTTAAAGCAACTATTGGAATAACATAACTAGAGACAAATCCCCAGTATAAGCAAGGACTAACTAATAGGCCAGGAAACAGGTTAAATAATTATAATTTTTTATATTTTGCTGAATTCATACTATAGCAGCAGATAGGACTGTCACTAAAATATCTAACACAAAGATGGACTATAGGAGATTGTCCCTACTCCTAGAGAGCTTGAGGTCCAAAAAGACAGGTAAGAGAGAGGAGTGCCCTGATTTCTATTTCAGCAAACGGTGCACAGAGATACTGTCTTCCTGTACAGGTTTCGGCTGGAATAGTTCATTTTTTCCTAGTATCTGATACAATGCTGTGTTTTGCATTTATTAAGAGAATAATGTTGGTGATGCATTGATGTTTTAGTTGCTGCTCAGTAGCACTCATGCTAAATCCAGGACATTGACCCAGTGTCCCATGCTCTGCAGTGACCAGGTGCACAAGAGGCTGGGGGAGCATGGCCAGGAGAGCTGACCCAAACTGGCCAAAGAATGCCAAACATGCATGACCCAAATATGCCCAGAACATGACCTGGGGGCACAGCTATCAGTCAGCAGATGGCAAGCAACTGTAGTGTACATCACTTGTTGGTTTGAGGTTTTATTTCTAACTCTCTTTTTGCTGTCTCCTTTTCATTACTATTACATTTTACTTTGTTTCAATTATTAAACTGTTCTTATTTCAATCCACATGTTGGTTTTTTGCTTTTTTTTCTTATTAATCCTCCCCATCCCACCATGGGGTGGGGGACTCAGCAAGCAACCACATGGTACTTTGTTATGAGCTGGGGTTAAGCCATGACACTTCCTAAAGATCACAGGAAGTATTACCTTGCTGTCTGAAATAACCTGCCTTAATAAAAAAACTCCATTTCCTTCAGCACTGTACATCAGTATAACATTATGGGTACAAAAAGGTTTCACCCTGAGTAGACAGACCCTTCACCTCATCCTACTGAGACTCCAAGAAGCAGTTGTATTAATTTTGCTACATTACATCCTGCCATCCCTACAGAACTAGGTGTTCTAGAACACTAGAAGATTTCATTGTCTTTTATCAGTGGAGCTCCTCAGAAATTAAGAAGTGAAATCAAAATTTTTCACAGACGTCAATATCCTGAAAGTTTTATTATGATCACTGTAGCACAACTCCTAAATTTAGCTGAATTTCTGAATCAGAAGTAATAGCTGCTGGCGGAAATTGGCAATTACTTTTCAGTAGACCTGAGCATGGAAAAACATTGTATTTTGGGGGAAGCAATTAAGCAGAAAGATTAACTAACTGTGGATTACTAAGTGCAATTTAGAATAACTAGAATGAAGTTGCAAAGTCACTATTTTGCAGTGTACCCCTGGGCAATAGTTTGGTATTTATACTGTAAATTAATTTTCTGGAAAGAAAAAAAAGGAAGTTAGGTTAAAGTTTCTGCCTTCCATAAAACTCTTCAGCATCAGAGTCCATCACTGAAGGTGGGGTAGGTAGGCACTCATCCAGCACTAAACAAGACTTTGGACCACCTACAGTGCCTTGGGATCATTCTGCTTCATTACCCACCAAACTAAGAAGCATGTTATTATACTATAGAAATCAAGTTCCTCTAGAGCAGACACTTCTAGAATGATTTCTGGTTGAAACCAGGCTATGACTGATCTCAAAATTAATCTGGTGCTTTTGAAAGGGGGACATTTTGTCATGGACCATCTGATGCTAATCACACTAGTACAGAAAATAAGTGGAGTTCAGCCAGCAATACCAGTCTTGGAAGTCCCTTGCTACTGGAACAGGTGAATTCAACATATCATACACGGAATGATTCCTTTGGAATGCTCAGGCAGACAACCTATTCTGTAACATCTCTGTGCCTCAAATGGAAAAGACAGTGAAAGCAGATGAGAATAATGAGCTCTATGCTAGCTATTAATGTCCATTAACAGACATGGAAATAGACACACAAAGGCTTACAAAAATAGAGGCATAATCACTTGAGATGCTAATTTAAAGATCTGTTCAACCTGAGTTGCTAGCTAATTTGTGGGCCCCGTATTTCTTCCTTCTCCATTACAGCCAACCATCAAGTCTGGGGCTTGGACTATAAATTCTTCCCTGTATTTATTTATGTTATGATGATAACAGGCAACATTTATATGGAAAGTGTAAGTTTTGAAAATTTTATTTCACGTAATTTTACTGAAGATTCTTGATCAGCTCTGTCCACAATATCCTTCTTTGAAGTAACCATAAGAAAACAGGCATAGCAAAAGTCTTCACAGCAACAGAGCAAAAGATTTTTCACTCATCCTCTGATGAGGTTATTAGGCTGGCTTTAATCCTTTTGTTCAGCTTTCATTCTCTTTGCTAAAACATCATCAAATTCTACAAACAGCCACCCTTTGAATAATATTTCTCTTCTTTCCATATGCAAAGCACAAAAAAATAAAAGTCTCATCTCTTCTCCACTGCCAAAACTAGTAACCCCACTAATGTTTCTACAAAAAAACAGGCTCAGACCACCACAATGTTATCACAAACTATGCACATCCATCAAAAAACAAAATCACGACTAAAGAGCTACCTGAAAGAATGGATTTTTTTTCTCTTTCTATCCATATTTTTTTTTCAGCTGAGATCAAGTATCTTCTCAGCAATGCCATAAGTGACCTTGGAATCACCATTCCACACTCATTTCTTAATTGGAAGTACTTTAATAAAGCCTTCATGTCTGCTCAACTCCTCTTGGTCTCCATCGTGGACAAGAAATAGCCAAATCTACAGAAATGTCAATCCTTTATTTCTTTGGATCTCTTTTACACCTTATTCCCAAAGAAAGTAATGTAGAAAGGCTTTTCCTACAGTGCCTGAACCAGTCATCCAGAAATTTTTATATATATGTAATCCAGAAAGGTTTTTACACTCATTCCAGATGAAAAAGAGGAACATTTTACCAGGTCCCTTTCCAGTCCCTAGTATCCATCCCTTTACATGAAAAAAAATGAAATACATAATGCAATCTTCAAACAGAAAAGAAAAATGTTGTCAGTTCACATAAGAGAGTTTTTTGACAATGTTTTTGTCTTTAAAATGTTCAGAAGGTATAAGTGCCAGAGCACTGTAAAGGTAAAACTTCCACCAGAAATCTACAGTGTAAGGAAAAACAACGCAGATAATACCTAAGATGTATTCAGACATCCTGAATCCTTCTCATGTAGACAAAACCATTTGTTTATTTTTAATAACCAATACGTTGATTTTGTTTTCAACACTACAATAAATGCCATCCACAGAATAACTGCTGCTTAGATAAACTGCGCCCATGTAGCCCACTGATTTGCTGTGAAAACAACTATATATATTTTGTTTTATTAGAAGTCATGGAATCTATTACACTACTTAGTCATTAACAATAACATCATAAAAGTAAAGGATTAAGTCTAACATAACCCACGTATTTTCAGTCAGGATTCTCTCCAAACTCCAGAACTGCTGAGTCAGGAGCAGTGTTTGTTGGCGTATTTGCTGCCTTCTGCAGTGTAAAGTCACTTCTGTGCCATGGTAACTCCTCAGCTGAGATCACAGCACCTGCAGTGGCCTCATCAACAACCTTCAGTATCAATGAGCTCTACAGACTGGCTGCATAAAAAGCAATTAACAAGAAGGTGGGGAGGGGCTGGGGAAAAGGGGCAGGAATGGAATCAATTCACTGTTTATTTCCACTCTGACCATCTACCTTTGTCCTGTGCTGCAGTGATATCTAGGTAACATGGAGAAGGTCCTTATCCACTAGATGTTTGATGCACACCCCTCCCGTTACTCCAACTGTACAATGTCACTTCAGGAAAATAAAAGTACTTAACTTTCTATATTAAAAACACCAAGTCAGATTAAAAGTTAATTCATCTGTCCAAAGAGCACGTTGATAAAGAGTAACAAGCACATACATCAGCTGTGACTGGCGAGGTACTGGCTTCATCAACCTTAATGTATCTACAGGCAACACCTTTTTTTGTAATTTGAGTGAATAAGCTTCCCATTGCCCAGCTGAGATCTGCAACTTGAAGTTTGCACCCTGCAGAACATTCACAAAGCTGTTAAGAGTAACAGAAAACACCTGGCGTAGGTAACTCAGAAAAATATTAATTTTTCAGGTGACAGTGGTCTTCTATCTGTCTGTTGATAAATTTTGTAGGTTTTTGACTCTATTATTTGGGATGTTCAAGTAGAAGACCTTCCTAAAGCACAGCCCATTTCTCCTATGGTTAGTGAAAAAACAGTGTAACCATCCTTTTGCAGAGCATATTTTTCACACCAATATCAGATAATATACTACTAAATACATTCTCAGAGAACTCACTTCAGGACTGTAGAGAAATTGAAGTGGTATAATTTTGTCCCCCTCCCTGCCTTTGTCCCTCTATTCTCAAAACAGAGCAGTTGTTTTTCATACCTACAAATTTCTTCTGTACTAACAAGGTATTTATGGGGCTTCAATAAGAGGTAGAAGGGTTGTACAACCTAGAAGTAAAATGAAGGCAGGTTTCTAAATAGCAAAAATCCTTTCAGCTATATAGAAGTACAGCTTGAAGCCTCATTTAAGAGTCCACATGCACTGAATGGTAGGCTAACTACGACAGACACTTTGAGTCCCAATAGCTTCTGCTGTAACTGAGACAAAACAGGCAGATCCCAACTGATGAAGATGCAAGTCTGAACTCGGTTTCCTAAACCACAGGAAAAACAGCTCATAACTTCTAACATCAATAAAATAGGAAGATTCTCCCTTAGGATAGGATTTGAGTGATGGAAACAAGTGTTCAGAGCCTATTAGTACCAAATACAAATAAGCTTTTGTGATATTAATAACCTTTAAAAGCCTTGTTTACTCTGACTATACAACACAAGTAGAGGCAGATTAAAAAGGGAAAAAACATCAGTGAAAGAGCACCACATTCCAGGTATTCAATATAACAAGCCTTAAGAAAAAAGGCAGAATGTGAGATTAAAGGATACATTTGCAATTACTCCATTGACTCAAAATTTGCACTATAAACATGCCTAGAGCTTCCTCAAAGAACCAAACAATTTCTCTAGCTCCTTGCCACTACTGCATCTTGGCATCCAGGTCCAAGATTCTCTCCAAAGAGAATTCCCTAGTGTACAGACACTCTTACAAAAGTTTGTTGCTTTAGAATGTTTCAGTTCTGCACTGAATAACTTACATGGAACAGAACTGATATGAAGTGATATGTTGAGAGTCCCTGGGAATGTAACATGCTCACTCATGGAGATATTGGTGCTACTTCGTTTATTATTAGGAGACAAGCATTATTATAGACAAAATACATTGTCCACGCCATCTGATGGTCCATATGATTGGTTGTTAGCTCTTGTCCACGTGCTTAGCCTCTTATAGTGATTGGCTATCTACTTGCGTTCACGCGCCTACTCTTACTTGCTATAGGCTGTTAGTTTCTGACTACAATCCGCTTGCTTCAGCTAACAGTATGTAAGGCTGTAAGTATGAATGCTGAATTATGCACGTATACACTTTCTCATTCAGAAACAAAGGCCGGGTTGTGCAAAAGATGCTGCGAGATGTGCAAAGGCTACACGTAGGCCCTATTGATAGCCCTATCAATAGCCCCCATCGATGTGGCCTCGCTCGGCCAACCATTCTTCTACAGTGATGCTTCTCACACACTCCAAGTATCCATTCCAAAATTTTGTGATTTGTACAATTATTTCCTAATCTAGTTGTGTTTCTTCCTTTCATCTTGAATCTGCCAGTAACATGTTTGAAACCACTACGACCACAAAATAATCCCAACTTCAGATTTTGAAGAATACATATTGAATTCTAGCACTTACATACAGTTACTTTAAAAGTAATTAATTACTGCTAAAGTTTCTGAAAAAAAGTTGTCCAAGTGGTATGACAAAGATGCTACAAAGACAGAAGAAAAGGAAAAATTCTTTAACTAACTTTAAAATAGTTATTTCAGGAGAAGTATCTTACATGGCTAATACTTTACTGCAATTTTTGAATGGTCTGCATTAATTGTCCTGGATTTTGCTGGGATAAAGTTAATTTTGTTCTTAGTAGCTGGTACAGTGCTGTGGTTTGGATTTACAGCACAACAGTGATAAAAATCACTGATTTTTAAAATATAGTGAAAATAGCAAAAGAAATTGCTAGAGATTTCATGGCATTGTCAGGAGTGTCATATCCCAGAAATAAAGATGATCAGTTCTGCTGATGCAAAGCTCAAGAAACTAGCAGTTAAAAAATAAAATTTGACCACAATCACTTTCTTAAAGTAATTTCATAATTGCTTTTTATGCTCTTGAACAACAGTGAAGATTCAGATTGATACCTAACTTTTCTCAGGTTTCTGATTGAAACATGACCCCATGTTAGAAACCTTTACAGTAAGTGTGACTGCCCATTAAAACTCGATTGAGTGAGTTTTAAAGTCCTAATCAGAACTTCATGATCACAATGAAATTAAAACTGTCCTTACACTGATGTAATCCTATGCTGATGATAGTCCAGTCTCTTACAGTGTATCTCAATGCTTCTTACTTTTGCAGGAGGAAAAAGTGAACCTCCTTTCAGTCTGATTCATAAGCAGTTACTATTTATCAACTGTAGGAAACAAACTCCAGAAAATACACTTTTAGAAAAAAAAAATGCACTCACTGTTTCTTTTTTTTTTACAAGTAGATGGAGCCATATTTGGAATATTCTTTTTTTTAACGCAGGTATTTGCTGCATCACAGATAAGATCAAATTCAACTGTTAAAACTGAAAAACTCCCTAGAATACATAATACGCTTCGCTTACAAATCTTACACTTTCCAAACACGGTGCTGACACTTCAAAACAGGAGTTTGGTTAATGAAGCTTTGCCACAAGGACAAATAGCAAAAGTAATGTAGCAGAATGAGAGTGGGGAAAACCTCCAAAGAATCAAAATAGGACACTTCATAATGAAAAAATATTCCTCCATTTTTGTCAGTGTATCTAAGATGGTAGCACATGATATCAACAGCACATAAGAGACACAGGAAAAATGGAAGTGGAAAAAAAAGCTGCTAGATTCACTGGGAATACCCTTTATGGCTAAATATAACCATTATTCAAAAGAGAACTCTCAGGGTTGATTCACACTTTCCCAGTGTGTAACTCAGTGAGATTTTGTAGGTAAATCAAACATTATCAGAGTGTATAAGTCTCTTACACTCACCTAAAGTATACACAATGACAAATATTCTCATGCTGCATCTACAACTGCTTTACGCACCAGACACAATAATTTAAGATAATTTAAGGTAAGTTTAAAGGTCCCTTCCAAACCAAACATTCTACAATTTCCAGATAAAAAACAGTCCTATACTTAAAGCACTGAACATGAAATTAACAGAGCTGACGCTATTTTCTCGTTCTGTCACAGAAACTCACTGAAAATTGGAGTTGAGAAAGCCACTTAACATCCAATTTCGGTTCACTGCCTATGAGAAGCTAGTGCTTTTTTTTCCTTCCCAGCCTTCAACTGTTGTCTTCCCTTTCACTAGATTATCTCTGGGTAAGATTATAATTGTAACAACACCTGGAATAAATGAAGGGAGCTGGAATTTAACAGGCGCTCCTGGTGGCGATGTCAGGCCACATGGCCCAGCAAAGCTCAGCTTTAAAGGCAGCTCAACCAGAGCATCGCAGGTTGGTGCACCTAGAAGCAGCAGGCTTGTGTCCCTACCAGGTGCTTTGGAAATGTGTCCTCTGGCTTTACCTTGCACTGCTTGCAACACCAGGGACAGAGGACACTACTGCAACCGCAAGCCACAAAGCAGTGGTTGGCCTAACATCACACCAGTAATATCTACAAAACCCTTTGTCATGTCATTCAAGACAATGCTACTACTACTAGAGACTGCCATCTCAGTGTCAGATCTTCTTGACATCCCTAACATGTCTGAGACATCTCTATGAGGAAAAAAAAATTCCTCTACCCACTCTGGTTGCCAGGTCTTCTCTCACAAAAGACCACCACTTAGAGCTACACACACTGAAATTCTCTCATGGAAAGACAAGACAGGTGTATTTCATTTATAGTATCAGAATTTAATCCTTTAATTAATGCCTTCATTAATTTCTAAAGAAAAAACTATTTTTTTAGAAGTTGCAATTAAATATTAATTCATTTCCAACTGAGCTTCTCAGCTAGTGAAACAGATGCCATACAACCACAGAAACCGACCACTGAACATTTCTAAAGTTATGGTGATTGACTAACATGGGACTGCAATTAAGAGACAGAAGGCGGGTGAAGGTCGATGAAAAAGCCACACTTCTACACATGCTGATCCATTAATTTTAAAAAGATATTTAAAAAGTAAACTTCATTACCAGCCTTTAATGCTCAGATTACAATGTACTTTAAGTTACATCTCAAGAAGAAACAGAATTTGCAGCTTAAGTTTTTGGCTGTTTCAATGGTTTTCATGACTGCCTGTGACCAGCACCTTAACCTGGATCACCACTGGTGAGGTAACTGGCATATCTTGTCACATCTGAAAAGTCAGGCACAAGACAGCTGAAGCTGTATGCTAAAGCCCAGATCCCTGCAGCTGCTAGCTGATATTTATCATCGGGACTACTAGTTCACATGCATGCCAGAGGACGGGAAGGAATTGCAGGGAATTATTGTTTGTGCCTCAGCACTTTCCTCGTGATATACTACAGTTATCATACCGAGTAGCAGGAAAAGATTTATATCTACGGTGCTTGGAAATCAGCCCCGTTTTTATTAGGGAGTATAGCAAAGTCAAGTCTCAGCGTCTCTGGAGCAGGAGGGGAAGCAGTCACCGAGGGGACGGCTCGGCCTTCACTTGAAGGCAAGAGGACACCACGCCTTCACAAAATGCCTGCTGTCCCACCACCTGCGCCGCCCACCCGACTCCGCGCCCGGCCCAGGGGCTGCGGCGGCTGCCGGCACGGGACCCGCAGCGGTTCGGGGCAGGGCACTCCCCGTCGGGCTACTGCTTTCGCGGACACACCGGCGACAAGTCGCTTCAGCGCTCCGAGCAGCCCCGCGCCGCCCGGCCGCGGCCGCTCTGGGGCTGCGGTCGGGCCGCACCGGGCCGCCCCTTCCCCCGCGGGCGCAGGTGCCTTCCGGCCCC
>VZRL01003726.1:44648-136683 GCA_013397895.1 Origma solitaria | reverse complement strand
AAAAACAAAACCAAACCAACAAGCAAAAAAACCCACCAAAGGTCTCAGCATGTTTTGAAACCTCTATTTCCTTGGATTTGGTTAAATTATGCTGAAAATTGCAGTTGTGGGTAAGTAACAAACACTTAGCAGATATACCTGGATATAAATGTAATGGGAAGGATTGACCACTGGCTGCACTGTGTCAAGTGGCAAACATTCAAATTGTATTTCTTGAATGGAGATGCAGAGTAGTGAACCAAAACTTCTTAACATCTCAGAGAGAAAGAAGTTATGGATGTATGCTCTGTTGTCTCATCAAAAGCAAACACAAACTTTTCATCGTCCATACAGATTCCCGAAGATTCTGGCTGTAATGACACTAGAGGGAGTCCTGATGCTGCAAGAAAATACTTTTCCTGTAAAAATTGCTTAAGTAAATAGTTCATTCATATAAATGAAAATGTTGAAAGGAACTTCTGGGAAAAATGAAGGAGCCATTCATTCAGCTGGGGTCAAACAGTATTCAAATTCTAAATTCTAAGTTTGCAACAATTCATTAAGATAAGTGAATTTTTAAAAGGACATTTTTAATGACAGCTTCATTTTCTTCAGTAAAGAGCATGTTTAAAGTCAGTATTCAAAATTAATCTCTTACACAATTGTTCTGGTAATTTAAATTGCAAGGGACCTGTTCTACAAAGCTATGCTCTTCTTGTGATACCTAACTGATGACTTAAAATAGGTAGGCTCTAGATTTCCAGGTTAGACAAAAGAATTTTACTGAAGTCAATGACAGTTGTCAGCTCTCAGCACCACATTTGCAATAAAAATAAGTTTCCCAAAAATGCAGTGGTGGATCCCACAAGTTACTGTGGTATACTGGTCCATGCATGTTCCTAATCCACATTAACAATTTTGAAAATTTTATGTCCCTGAAAGAGAAATTCACATGCATGCAGGACTGGAAGTCCTCAGTAGCCCAGAATTATGGTTTATCCTGTGACACTCTGATTGGGAGTACTCATTGTGCTGTGGAAGTTCCTAAGTTGTAAGCCTAAAGCAAGGCAAAGCTCTGTGCGCTGAAATGAGCCTGGACGAAGACAGGCATTCGCTAGGGATCAAACTTCCCATTGCATCAACCCAATACCTCGTAGCCTGCTTCAGGTATTCACCATATTCTTATCCCTTCCAGGATCTCAGAGCATGAGTGGTTATCTTTTGCTTCTCTCCTGATGTTGAGTGAGCAATATTGGGAAGCTCTGAGATTGCGCTTAGGAAACAAAAATCCTCTTTTGGATTGCATCCAGGAAACTAAAATCCTCTTTTTTGGCTACAGTGGCATAGTCTGAGAAACTCAACACAGGAGTCAGTGCAGGAGGCTGCAGCTATTACTGCGAGGAAGAGGTTTGGAGAGCGCAGAGAAGAAATTGGTGGAATGACCCTAGTGGACAGTGGTGCCCTTTACCTGCATGGCAGTATGAGATCAAGCTGTTAAGTGGCCAGACAATGGTGATCCCCAGTGCAGTAATGTTGCCAGGGCAAGAGAAAAATCACAGTCACGTAAACAGGCCAGATAGCAGACTTTTCTTACTTAAGCTTTTCATGGGGTAAAGAATTGCTCATCCTCCTTTTTCCCTCTGTGGGTGGTAAGGCTCAATTAGATCAGTTTGCAGCTGTGCACATCTTCAGGCTTTGCAGTGGAGGATCTGCTGTACGCACTTGCTGTCCTCATATTCATGCCTGAATTGTCATGGCTGCTCAACTGCACTAGTAAAGATGGCTCTTTCTGCTAAAGCAATAGAGATTTTTAAAAGACATGCCACAAAGAAGCGTAAGTATATATTATAATGCTGCCATGGCATAGAGTCTGCCTAATCCCCTGCAGGGTAAGTGCTAGCAAACACAGATCACTCACACTGCAATCTCTCCTAGTCACAGATCAAACTGTCATTATTTTCTAGAAACAATTCCTTAATTTACAGAGTATAATAACTAGTACAATAGCTTACATATTAGGAATTATTTAAATCAAGCTATGATTTTTAAAACAGATTAGAGAGGTGCAACAAACAATGCAGAAACCTTATCTTGTATTATTTTTGCTTGCTTGTTCTGTTTCAGTAAGTGGATATGTGGTTCTTCGTCCCAGGTGTTTACTGATTTACATATATGAAAGGGTCTGAATTTTCACACTGGCCTTGAAAAGAATCTTCCTTTGCCCCAAGATCAGTGTTAACTGTTGCAGTTTAGTATCCTCTCTTCTGAAAATCTGTACAAAAGTCTCAGGTTATTTCTTTCAAGAGCACCTATTTAAAACATCCAACTCCAAAAGTTTCCTTAGAGATAATCTTTCAGAACTGGGAGTCTGAAAACAAATCTTCACTCCTATCTGCCAAAGCAAAGCAACTGTCAGTCAGCCAAAAGTCCAGCAAAGAAAAAAAAGAAACACAACTACAGCAAAACTATGCAAGTTATCTTTGCACAGGGAGGAGACTAGAATTCAGCTTTTGTACAGGTCAAAGGAGGCAGAGGACCTCAAAGGGATGCTGCTAAAGAAAATGCTTTCATGCCCCTGGCTTCAGTACACTGAAATAGATAAAGCAATTCCCTGGAGAGGGCTTCACTTCCACGGTAGTTGTGTATGGTCTTTCTCAAGGCATTTGCAGAATTTAAGTTCTTATGTTTTAGTGAAAAATATTGTCTCATTCCATAAAATGGCTGAGTTAGAGACTGTATAGGGATCAGACAGTGAAGAAGATAATTTACAAGCAGTTTGTCAGAATGCTGACTAAAAATAGTTAAATAGAAAAAACACACTTTCATATAGTTTTGAATTTGGGGTGCCTTTTTTTGCTGCACTTTGTCTGATTTGTGCAGTTTCACTAACACTTCTTGGCTTTGGCAGTTTTTTATGCCGCTCCCACTGAACAGAACCTTCGTGAGTGTTGATTGTAACTCGGTCCCATTTGGTTAGACCGTTTTTCTTCAGGAAATGGTCTAACCTCCACACAAATACATTCCTCCCTACAAATCTGTTTTTCTCAATTGCCTGAGCAAATGGTTTGGATTCTTCCAATAAATAAATTCATCTTTCTTTCATCAAGTGAATCCTGGATCAGTGAGAACTGTCCTCAGTGTCACTCTTATTGTTCTGGGGGAGAATCTTGTACTTTTTCATGTGCTGTCTTTAGCATTTCTAGAATTCAGTGGTGTCTTTATAGCCCTCCTGCTCTGATACTCACATGGCTCTCATTCGTACTGCCTATATTAAAAGGTGCATTTGCAATTGTATTTTGTATGGCTTTGCATTTTGGATTGCTTATCAAATTGCAGCTGTAAGTTCATACCATTGCTATACAGAAAGCTGTCTCTTGTCTAAATCAATACCCTCTGTTGGTATCTGGATGGGATTCCTGTCTTGCATCAATCTCACAGCGAGGCTGCAGAGCTGGCTAAATTACCTCTGGCCTGTGCTAGCTATTTTCACAACCTTCACAATTTTGGCTGTTTTGCTCTTACTTATGCATGCGAATAAGAAGTAATGTGATCCTGCCTTTTCCTTCTGTTAGCCATGGTTACAGAACAATGTTGGCTGTGGGTGCATAATAACATAGGATGGAAGGAACCACCTGTATCATTAAATTACACCTTCCAGCTACTGCAAATGTTACATCATAAATAACAGCTGCTATTCATTTATTGAAATCTATCTTAAAAGCATTCAGATGGCTTGGACTCATCCCTGTCCTGTACCTAATTCCCTCCTTGCAAAACTGCCCCTGAACATTTCCTGATTGGAAACTACTGGTTTTCAGCTGAAGTTCTTTATGGGTAGCTGATATCTCATTTGTGCCAACATTACTTTTTAATCTAAATAGTTAGCAAACTCTAGGTGCTGAGCATTTTCCCCAATGTATTTGTAGCTGACACTCTTTTTCCCATCAGCCCTGGCTCATGTGTGAACAAATCTGGCTTGTCTATCTAGCCTCCTCTCAAAAACTGAGTTCTCAATACACTCACTACTGTTTTCAGCCTTCTCATGGTTTGAAACCTTGAGAAGTTTTCAAGGTTTTGAAGGTCAAGTGTTTGCTGGTTTGAAACCACCTTACAGAAACACAGGTGAATGGAGTAATACACAGCCACTCAGACTTGGTCACAGAAAGGTTTTGTCTCACACTTTCCTCTCATTGCTTCAGATAGTCTTTCTCTGCCTTAGACCACGGACCAGATTGTCAAATCCAGGAGAGACCCATTCACCTCAAACTTGGCAAAGGAGGGGACAGCTACAGCACCTGGCTCAGGAGATGGCTGTCACCATGCTGCTCTCCAGAGGCTCCAGATTTCTCTGGTTTTGCTGTCTGATGGCATCCTCTCAGTGATGGATCAGACCAATAGAAACACTGAATTAACACCTATGGTCCCCATGCCGCACGTGTGGAGCACAGCTGGGACTGACACAGGCCTTGTGTCACACAGGATTTACCACACTTATCCCAACCTGTAGCCTGTGTATATAGTGTACTAAATTTACTGTTGTGTCTGTTTAATCCCTATAATTTGAATGTTATTAATTTCATGCACCTTTTAGTAGTTGTGTTCTTTTGTTTTTCTCATATCTAAACAAGTTGCCTCATTGCAACTTTTCTTGAGAACTTGGTGCCAATTCTCTGTTGTTCTATCATTGTCATTTATTTGTCTAGGGTAATAGAAACTCTGTGCTTTTCCCTGCATGATTAGAAACAGTCACAGCACAATAATTTAGGAAACGGGTCTGATAAATAATGAAGAAAAAGTGAAGTGGTGTATCTAGATGAGATGTGATGAGCTGGGCTGCAAAGGCAGCCTGTAGGTTTTGAATACTTTGTAATAATGCTTCTGTAATGGTTAATAGGGTTCATATTTTATATATTAAGTTTTGCCATGGAGTTTGGAAGAATAGGATTTGAAGGCTGGGCTGTTGGCTTGGTGCTCAGGTGCTTGGGAGCATTGCGTCAGATAAGAGGATCTGAGAAAGTGCAGGAGAGATTTTGAGTGAAGAAAATTTCAAAAAGACCATCAGAGTTCGTGTCCTTGATGAAGCAGATGGCATAAATTCAGTGATATGTGACCTTTGATGAAGAGACAAATAACTTTACTGACCTAAAGGCCCCCTAGCATTATCAAAAACATTTGCATTGAGCTTCACAAGGCTGGGATTTAATAAAAAATTTTTAATTTAGTACATGTAGAAACCTGGAGAAATGTCACCTCTCGAGGCGACTTGGTCACCAGTAGAAGTGGATTCCTCATGGCTATAATTTTTGCAGGCAGCACAGACAAGTTCTTACATATCTTGCTCTGTGGCTAACTTGTCATCCAGCCAGGTTTCCTAGTGTCTGCCAACCAGGGCAGTTTCTTATACAAAGAAGACGAAGATTGTTTTAATTTTTAATCCATTAATTTCCTTATAAACAGTGCGAATTTGAAAAGTAATGTCTTCATACTTTCAGCGTATTTCACTCATCCCATCTGGCTGATCTCTCAGTGCCATAACAAACCTGGTGCGAACACTTTGTTCTGGTGTGTGGTATTTCAGCTCTGAGATTACATTTTGGAAGCAGTCCAGTATCCCACTCCATTGTCCAGACCAACTGAACTGGAGCCAGTTCACTCTGTGCTGCTACTACCAAGGAATGTTTCAGTGGTTTGGGTGGCCCTGTGGCAGCTGGGAGAGAGAAGGATGTACTCTGGAATCAGCATGAGCTACAGACTTCCTCAGCTCTAAGTGGTGTCAATGGTGCCTTCTCCATTTTATCAAGTGTCTTCACTACTCTGGGTCATATGCCTGTAGACTACTATATGGGAGGTGCTGGACTTCTGTCCCGCTCTCTACCTTGTGTGTAATAAGTCCATAAAACTGACCATTGCCCACCCACTAGCACATAGTCTCGCATTTCATTGCACATCTATCCAGACACCTCTTCAGACAGGGGCTCCAATATCAGTAACCCAGTCACCATGGGTTTTTTCCAGCTGTCAGACCATGTGCTAATTCTGTATATCATTTTTAGACTGATCATTGATGAAAGTTTGTTTTCTTGCTGCTATTTAGTTAGGAAAACCCAGTGCAAAAGACAGAGATGTTAACAATCACCTAAAGACGGCTTTGACAGCTTGTGTTCACCAAGACAAGAAATATGCTTGTAGGACAAGAAATATGCATTGAGACCTTGAGGAATCACAGGTGACAGTGGGGTTCATCTGCAATGTCTTCAGTGCAAATTTTTAAGGAAATGTGACAGCTAGTTTCTGCTTCCAGAGAAGCTTTACTGGTCATCTCAGATCTGTGTAGTCTTGTTGTTCTTCACCTAGTGCTTCAGGCTGGAATGGGAATTACTTTTATTTTCAGCAGTTTAAAAATGGCAGACCTCATCATGCTTTCCCACTGCCCCCAACCTGGGTTACTATCAGCACTAGCAAAACCTGTGCTCTTGTTTAAGACTGGGTCTAGTTATATGGTGGTTGAAAGCAGTGGCTGGGCTTGGAGATCCACCTTCACCAAACCATGGCATCATATGAGTGCGTCTGAGTTAGCTCTCAGAGCAAAAATAGGGCCAGGTATATGGAGTGCCAGTATTACTTTCCAAACGATATCCAGGCTGCCGCAGGTTTCTTTAAAGATATGTCCACTCCCCAGGGAGTTTCAAAGTAGAAATTCTTCACTGCAGTATCACTGGAGTCAAAAGGAAACAGAGATGAGTTGCTTCAAAACAGAGGGAGCCTGGATTCTGGTGGTCAATCCAATTTCTATCAGGAAGACCTAGAAAGGATTGCGGGAGGTGGTTAAGAAGAGAGAGGAAGGAATGTTGGCAGAAAAGGGGAAAAAAATGTAAAGGAAAGAGAAGGGAAAGAGTGTCTGCCTTGCTTTCTGCACTGCAGGTGGTAGGTGTATGCCTGGGATAGAGATATTAGAAAGAAGAGTATCTTATGATATTAATGTATCTTAATGAATTACAGAAGAGGTTTCACTGATCATTTATTTTTGCAGTCTGTCAGTGTTTTCACTAAAGCTGGGATAATCTAGAGACCTTATAATT
The DNA here is from genome assembly GCA_013397895.1 of Origma solitaria. Classification (NCBI taxonomy): domain Eukaryota; kingdom Metazoa; phylum Chordata; class Aves; order Passeriformes; family Acanthizidae; genus Origma; species Origma solitaria. The sequence continues at coordinate 129,625 of VZRL01003726.1, read as the reverse complement.
ACTTCATAGGCAGGCCCCCAAGCTTCCAATTACAGTCCTGTTCCCCTTCAAAAAAGGAGAGTTTCTCTCCCCTCTCTTTTATGCTCACTATGAAGTGTGATTTTCCAGGGCTCTAAATCTGTATTCTTTGCATAGAACAATACTTTTTATTGTTACATACTCTGGCCATGCTTCTTCTGCAAACACTTTAGCTTTTAAACACAGCATGTCTGGTTTATTTTGGCTTCCTTTCTCTTTTTACCCAGCATATTGGAAAAACAGACATGCATCTCCATTGCATTCTGTATTCACAGCACACTGACCTGTGCCATTTTGCACCTTCTGCCAGTGTTCTCGCGCAGTCATTGAGAGCCCTTTAAGGCAGACATTGATCAAAACACTCTAAAACTATAAAAAGCTTTGTTTTCCCAATATTGTCCCATTTTTCTCATTAAGAGTGGCAGAGCCAAATCTAATACAATTCTTCCGACAAGATCTCAGGCCTAAGCATTTACATGGGTGTTTTCTGAGGAACAGCCTGCCTGCAGAGACTCCTACTGCCTTCTCAGTCATACTGATGTGGCACCACTGAATCCCAGTTGATCCCCAGAGTTTGAAAATTGCTGACAATGAGAGCAGCATCAGTCCCACCCAACTGTGTTTTATGTGTCTCTGTAATTTTTTCGATCCCACTCCTGACTCTGTTTTCAGGTCTGTAACACTGATGCTCATAAAGTGTAATGCTTGATAGATCGAGATAGATTTCTTTTTTAAATTTACTAAAGAGTGTAGAGTTTTGAAAGAAAGCAGCCTTCTTTCATGTGACTGCAGTTTCTCATATATGAAAAACAGGATTAGTCATTTGATAGCTGACATTTGAGTTGTTATTTTGCAGAGTCTTTTTCCCTTAAATGCAATGCTAGACAAATACCTGTTACTCTGACAATGAAAATCCATCTATTATAAAAATGTCTTTAACATTTGGGTTCGCTTGAAGAGGTAGCTTTAATCTTCTGTCTGACAGTCAAACAGGAATTTTTCTGCTATGGGTAGCCTAGGAACTGTAATTCGCAGCTGCTCAGCATTCTCTGAATGCAGCATGACTTCAGAAATAGACCCATTGAGAGCACTACTTTCCCTGATATTTAATCTTTATAGGATATTCCCCCATCTGCATAGCAGTCATCAAAAAGGAAGTAATAACAAAGGGAGAAATTTACTTCTTCTGTTATGCTGCTCCTTTGACACAATCACAATACAGGTAGTACGTGGCTGAGTTCTCCATCCTCCCGCAGTAAGAAGAATTTCCTTTGTGCTTCCAGTCCTCTTACCTGAAAGTGTTGAGCATGCAGCACCTCCTTCCCGTTCCAAGACAAACTGCTGCATGGCCGGTTGTTTTCAAAAAGCTGGCATCACATGTCTAGAAATTGGAGTTAGGAATTGTACACCTCTTAACCAATGAGCTTAATTTCTTAACCCTGTCTCAAAATTTAATATTCCCCAGTAGCGGCTGTTTGGATGAAAAGACTAAATGTTTAACACTTCCTTCATTATGTTCATTTTCAGTGGAAAGACTTGCAATTAAACATGAGTGTTTGCCAAAGAAACCACAAAGTCACCAGTCATTTCTATTTGTGAAATCACAGAGTAACCATAGAATCTTGCCTATGCTGGCTAGTGAGGATAGGCACATGCCAGCTCCAATGTGACAGACACCACAGCAATATCAGGCAGAGAAAACTTCCGAATTATGAAAGAAGATGCCTTGGAGGCCATTGAGACTTAGGAATAGATGCCCATTAATTAATCGCTGGAATTTGAACATTACAGTAATTTGCTTTTCCACAGAGACCTTGTGAAAGCTTTTAACAGACTAACCAGTTCCCAGGTCCAGCTGAGATAGAGATTGCCTCAGTTCTGCTTCAGTGAATGTAGCAATGATGATTTATACCATCTGAGCATTTGAGTTCATGTTGCTCTTTGTAACCATGGTGAGAAAGGTATATTCCAGTGAGCTGAATAATACAGCATGCTGGAGTTTAATTATTTTTCACTTTCTAGTTCCTCACTTTCTCTTTATCTTATTAATGTTGTAAGTAACAGCAAGAGTAATATGAAAAAGACACAAAAATTCAGAAACAGTATTTTATAAGCAGCTTTTACAGACTTCACTTGCCGAAATGGGGACACAGTAAGTTGATATGTTTGTCTGCAAATGTTTTGTTAAATTTGGAAATATTACCTACTCTTCTTGTCAAGAGATCAAAATCCTAGATTAATTTTCCAGTGTGAACGTGATTAATTCCTGATGTTTCTGATTTCTCATCCTCTGTTATCTTGTCTTCTTCTAATGTAAATTGAAAAATACATGCAGCCTCTGTCTAATTCTCAGACCTGTTTTGGTACATAGGTAAAGTTCACTATGTGTTTTAAGTAATTCTTAGGAAGTAAGCAAGGCAGTCACATTGTTCTTGCAACCCTCTTGCAACAATGCAGAATAATACTTTGATTAAAGTTAGGGGATCTTCTTTATCAATTTTCTGGACACACTGAGAACAGTCAAACAAGAAGTTAATGCTTAGGTATCTGAGTCTTAGTCATATTCTTGTAGAATGATGAAAATTATTTTATCTTTCAGTTATGGACCCAAATCATATGGAATATTTTGAATCTACTTTGGCGAAGAAAAGTGCTAAAAATATGGTGGAATTAAATATTTTATTAGTTCCATTAACATAACATTTATTCCATTTCCAACAGTGCTGGAAAGAAAGCACGGTGAAACAGAATTTGCTTGTTTATAGGCATGTGTAAATGAGTTTGCCCATTTTATCACAACAGAACTGATTTCATCTTTGTCAAGAGATAGCAAGGAAAAGAAGCATCCTTACAACTTTTCTACTTGCATTTAGCTGAGCTTCATTTTAAGCACATCTTTTAACCTCAGTTTTTAATCCTAGTAATGAATTTAAATAGTACATTTAAGACATCGTCAGCCAAAAATAGCAGCTCTATTGCCGACACCACCTCCCCTTCCCATTCCAACTCTGGAAAATGTTTCTCTTTTTCTTTCTCTTCTTATCCAGCCATGTCATCCAACAGGACCAGAGGCTGGGATCTGAAAGTATACAGGAAGGCAGCTGGGGAGAGAGGAGATAAAAGCTTGGAGAAGACAGAGATGTTTTCTCTTGTTCCTTATATACTTTCTAAGCATCCTGTCTGACAGGGAAAAGACATCATATCTGCCAACCAGCTTTTGTGTCTTTTAAAGTGATATCCTTTTCCTAATCTGGTGTTTGGAAAACTGGAATGCCAATTGATAGTTCTGAAGTGTCGTTTGAGAAGAGCATTTGAAGTGGTTTCTTTGGAAATTTTAGAATGACATATCTTGAATTTTCTAGAAATAAATAAGTAGTCTCCTTTTTCTTGCTCTGAAACTGTTTACAGAATTAGCCTGACCTGTACCTGGATGGCTATTGCCATCCAACTCCAGAAGTGCCTTCTTATAACAAACTCAATGCCTGTGGCCTGCTCTAATCTGACAGATCCCAAATGTCATCTGCCACCTGCCAGTCACTGACATACATCTTGATAAACAGTGTTTTTCATTTCATGTGAACTGGGTTGTTCTTGTTTACAACCAGCAATATAGAACAGTTCCTATTGTCCATTGTTCCCTTATGTACTCTCAGAAAACCTATTTGTTTCTGGCAGCCTTCACTTCAAGGAATGTGATGCAAAGTACAGATAAAAGTGCAAGCATCTGTTAAGATAACTGACATTATCCTGACAACAGCGTAGAAATCATCTGCTTGGGAAGGCAGGCAGGCACAGCCAAACAAAATTGACTGTAGCTTCAGTCTGCAGTTTGTATGATAAAGCATATGTTTTAATTCCAGGAGACAGTGCAAAGCTTGCTGCTTATTTCCTGTGCTTCCTGATCATGGCAGGCGTGCACACACTGATTACTTCAGCAGGAGCTGACACTTACACAGGTGTTAAGCTCCAACATACTTTTGAGGAAAATAATATGGATAAAGACAAAAAACCCAAAAACCCAGACTTCTTTAAATATTAATTTGTTCTTGGGAGCCTTAAGAAATATTTGCAATCCTAGAAGCTGGTACCTGACAGACTTCAAGTGTCAATGTTTTATTTCAGCCCTGAGTAATTGAGAAAAGTCTCCCCAGTCATCAGTGCTATTTCAGGTGGTACTAAGAAAATTCTTGATGTTTTCCAGTTCAGGCTTTCACCTGACCTGACCCTGTTTAACTTTAAAATCTGACCAGCAGGGTCTGGAATTATTTTTCCTGTATCTAAAAGCTGAATGCATATTTAAATGCTTTAGGCCTTTACTATCAATGTTGGTCCTCTGTTCAAAGATAAATCATTCTATTTGACTTTTACATAGCTGATTTTGGCTTCACAGGCCTAAAAAATTATTTCTGTAGGAAAAAAAATTACTGAAAATTGACATCCTACATGGTTTTTGTATTTCTCACTAAAATATGTTTTTAATAAGGACCTAAGAATCTTCACTGGTGTCTGCTAAAAGGCACCACTGTGTTTTTCTGATTATACCTTTTTTCTTATTATTCCTGATTTGCTGGCTAGATTCAACAAAATAATGTTCTTGAAAGAGACCAGCTATTACTGTTTCTTCCATTCCATCCTCCTCCTCTTTTATTTTCAGTTTTTATTATACAAAATGCAAGAAATCCTTTTAGATGCTTTTAGCAACTGCATGTGTCAGATTCCCTAAACCTCAGAAAGCACAAATAGCCATAGAGAGTCTTTTGCAAGACCCCAACACTTCCATAAAGCAATTGAAATGAGATAACTGGCATGCAAACCAGGGAAAGACTCTCTTCCATCACTGATGTTTCTCTGGGCTGCACAGGGATATCAGGTTGATACTTTGATAGATTGCGATCTGTTTTCAGCAGCTGACCCAGACATAACATCATCATTTCCTGATTATATTGATATGTGTTTCTATTATTTGCTTATTTTGCGCCTTGAGAAACAATTCCTTTTTGTTGTTAAACTGTAAACAGCATAGCAAGGCCTCATATTAAATCATAATTATTTACCATGCTGTTCACGCACCTTTGTCCCTGGGGAATGTGGTGACGTGAATTTACAGGAAGATCGGGGTATTTCTCACCAACAGTTTCCTGTTATTGATATGCTTTTGTTTAGTTGTGATCTTTTTTTTACCCTTTCAGGTTCTCAGGGGAAAAATAAACAGGCACATGACATTAATCACAGTCCTTGGGTATCGTATTGGAAGCCTCACAAATACTTTCGATGTGGAATAGTGAACTAGGTTTGGATCTTTGGAAAACAGCAATGACAGCTTATTGTTTGCTAGTACTTGCTCTCCTATTCTGATAAATTATTCCAATAATTCTTAAAAATTCTTGTGTGATTGTGTTCCTTTTTAGATGACAGAAGGGTTCAAAAGTTTATGAAGACAACCTTGTACGGTTTGCATCTGCATGTGTAGATTTGCATAATTGGACTAAGTTTTCATTTGAGAGAAAATACGGATCACATAAGAGATACAGAAGTAATTCAAAAATACAGAGTCCTTTCTGCAAATACTATCAAACATGGCCAAAAATGTTTTCTTTAGGATAATTTGCCAAGTTCTTTTCTCTAAGAATATATGAAGCCTATATTCTTTCTGAAAAAAAAAAAGTAATACAAAAATTGTATTTACCAGTGTGTCAGGAGTCACCTGCATAATTACCAGCATAGTTATCTAACATATCTAAGATGTAGCTCTTAAATCTTTTTCAGTGGTTTTGGCTATTCTACTTTTGTGTCTGTCTCTATGGATATGTGGTACACTCCTAGCCAATAACCTTTGCAAAATATCTTGATTTTGCAATAATGAATTGCAGTAGAACAACCAAGAAATTTAATAACAAACCAAACTTTTGGAGGTTTAGATTTTTTTTCTTTCAAAGCATTGTAGAAATATTGTGGTTAAAGGCAAAATGACATTGTGTCCTAGAGAACCCATGCTAGGAAGGCCACTGAGAGATAGATCTGTTAGCTAAAACAAGCCATTAAAGTAACTCAGAGGTAATGTAGTAGCTATTCAGATTCATCACCAAATTCTCAGGGTTTAATATTTTTTTCATCATTGTTAAAGAGCATCTTTCTTTAGAACCTGTTCTGTAAGATTTGGAGCAAAATCTCGGAGTTGAATATATATGTCCATAATCTATTTGTGGCTGCACATTTATTGTATTTGGTACTTAGTACTTTGGTGCTGCATTAAGTGTGACGCTTAAGTGTGTTTTCCTTCATTTCTGCTGCTAGTCTTAAGGACTTAGAAGAAGCTCACAAAAGTTGTATGTTATAATATTATTAAAAATCATAGGATCATAGAGTAGCTATGTTTGGGAGGAACCTTAGAGGTCATTCAGTTCCAGCCCCATGGGCAGGGACACCTTCCACTAGACCAGGTTGGTCAGAGCTCTATCCAGCCTGGCCTTGAACGCTTCCAGGGTTGGGTCATCCCCACATTCTCTGGGCAACCTGTCCCTGTGCCTCACCATCTTCACAATAAGGAATTTCTTCCTAACATCTAATATAAACCTTCTTCCAGTTTGAATCCATTCCCCCTTGTCCTGTGACTGCATACTCTTGTAAACAATCTCTCTCCACGTCATATAACTTCATACAGAGATCTTCAACTACCTTCTCCCCTTAAGACTATTTAACTTCTGGATCATATATAGATATTATATGATTTCTTAAAATACTCAATTGTTCCTTTCCTGGCAGGCCATGTAATCTAAACAGCTCTGTAAAAAGTTTCTCAATCCTTCTCCCACTGGATTTCTGTGAATTTGTCCTTATCTGTTAACTCAGCCAAATGAAATCTGGCTGCTTTTCAGATGAGGAAATTCTAAGGAATCTTAGGTTATTAGGTTGTTCTACTTATGACATTTTATCCTCTGGACTTCTTCACCTTGAAAGCAAATTGCTGGTTCATTACAGAATCAGACGTATTTCCTCCCAAAGCTATCAGTTTAAGAATTCCGAAACTAGGCAAAATACCTTTCTCTTTAAGGGGAACAAAACTACAAAACCCACAAATTATTTATTAAGCAGGCTATAACAGAGCTTCCTATCTGATTTTTTTTCATTAAGTACATTTATCCCTCGAAACATAAAAGTGTGAAGTCCCCCCAAATCAAGTTCTTTCCATTCCAAGTGAAGCTCAAGACTAACAGATGAAGTCCCTGAAGTCCCCAGCACAACAGCAAGCTTGTCTCCCACTCTCTAATATCACCCTTCAAGACCTTGGATGCTGGGCTGTGTCCCAGCACATAGTCCTCTAGAATCCATAAAGTCCTTAAGTCCCTTCAATTTTTTTCCAACATGTTGCCTTTTTAACATCACCTGTTGGGATGTCAACTCCAAGTTGTGTAATGGTGCACTGTGCCCTGGCTGTGCCTCAGCAATTGTGTGGCCCGAATAAAACCATGGCTTAATATTTCACTCATAAAGCTGATGTATTCTTTCACTGACTTCCAGAGCCAGCTGACCTGGTGAAGATGAACTCAGTTAAAATATTTTAGAAATTTAGGAAATGCCTTATTCTCTAGTCATATCCACAGCTACACTCTGCATGCAGAGTTTTAACACAGTTCTTCCTTCCTCAGTAAGGGCTTAAGATATGGATCTGGATCTTCTATTTAAGTACCAAACAGGATGGAAGGAAATCAGAATTACATTTTATCCAAGATATTTCAGATTCTTTACTCCTTCTGGTTTGGTGTTTGGGATCACTCCTCAGCAGAGAGGAAGAGAAAGGGTCTGTCATTTTTCTGATTTATTAAATATTTTGTTGCTGTTGTTTCTCTGTAGTTCTTGCTCTCTAGTAACTAACTCAAGAGCCATTTTGTCAAATGTCACCTTGAAGGCAGTCTGGTCTCACTGAGACACTGCTCAAATCCAACATGAAAAGAGGGAAGGGTACAGAATCACAAGTCTCCAAAAATGTCTCCAGGAGACTTTGTTGTCTTTATTGTTCAAATGGCATTTCCAAACAGTTCTGATCTACCTTTTAGCTAAGAAAGTGTAACACAGTCATAGTAGAGTCCAGGTCCTGAAGATATTTCAGCTGTGATGATGTCCTGTGATGACAGACTTAGCTGATGAGACCTGAGTCACTGCAAGCAAGAGACTGACACTGAAATGGGAGTGTTTGAGTGCAGACAATGTCTCCATTTATTCCAGAGGTGGTTACAGAGTCCCATGTCTGTGAGATGCTCTCACTTGCATCTCATGTAGGGAAATTTCCAAGTGTTTTTAAAGCTGCATGGTGGAATAGAGCTTACAATATTACTTAAATTCTTAAATTCAAATACACCAGTCAGAGAGCTGATCCCATGGGAGGACTGAGCTCACAGCCATTGAGGTCTACCACAGAGAGTACATTTTTAAAACATAAAACCCCACTATCTTTCCTCTTGAAAAATATTTATTCTTTCTTTTCCTAAGTTATGTTTTTCTCTGACATTTTTCAGATATTGGTGCCAATGTCATTTTAAAATGATTTTTGGCTCAGAATACAACATATTAAACTCTTCCTCTCCACGCAAAACAAACAAGTGAAAAGAGAAACAGAAAATCCTTTATTTGTTGTCTGTTTTCCCACCAGAATGTAATAGCTATCCATCGTTATGATAACCAAAAATCACTCATGAATGTTACCAACAACATTCTGGAGTAAATGAAGAATAATATAAATGGCATTTAATAGTTCTTATTTTTTAAAAAAACAAACAAAACTATGTAATATGTTATCATAGCAATAGGCACTGATTTTACTTATAGAACTTCATTTTAAGGACAACGTGCTTATTTGCACTTATAGTGCATTAGGCATGATACTAATATGTATATTTTTCATTCTTTTTTATCTGGATTTCACATAAAATTAAGCAAGCTACAATTTAAAACAAATGTTCATCAGTATCCAAACCTGTAATCTTCCCAAAGCCCTTTGCTACTGCTTTAAGGGAAAAAAAAACAACACAGTAATCCTTACAAATGTCCAGGTTGCCTCATTTGTCAATTCCTTAATTGATTGCACCTGCTTCCTTGCACTGCACTTTTAACTCTTCAGATTCCATCCAGTAAAACCATATTTAGATAAGAGATTTGAATCAGCATGACCTAAGCAACACATTTTCAGCCACAGTGGTGGACTACAAGCACAATCCCAGTAAAATTTACACAGGTAGAGAAAATATTTCTTTCTTAACAAGAAGGGAACAGAGCCCTTGACTCTTTCCCTTGGCATCAGTTTTTTTTGCATTATGATTTGAACAAATTGCCACTCCACAGCAGGCTGGTGCATTATGGTAATATTGGCTGTGTGTCTGAAGAAAATTGCCAACAAAAGTCTTAGTGGCTATGCATTTTTTTCTGGAAAAAGAGTCTCCTGTTGGTGGAGTTTATTCTGGTCTGAACTGGTTTAGGCAGCGCCAACAAAAGTACTCTCTTGCTCATGTGAAGAGATGTTGCCACTATTCCTAAAACAGAAAGTCTTTTGCATGCAGGCAGCCTATCAGTGTGGGTGCACCAAGCGCTGCTGGTGCTGCACAGCTGCCAAGATGGTGGGTGAGCCCAGTCAGTCCCCCAGTGCCTGCTTTGTCTCATGAAATGGTTTCAAATTGGCAGGAAGAGGAACAGGCTTCAGCAGGACTTGCCAGCTAGCTGCCAGCCTGCTTCCATGCGTCCTCAATCCCCTATCCCAAAACCCATGCTCTGGTTATGCTCATGTTGGCCATCAGAGATGGCATCTCCAGACCAGGAAGGACCATGACTGCAGGTTTCTATTGCCATGTCTTGAGGGTAACCTCCACACTACCCAATGCTAGCCAAAGCATTTTCAGCAGGGCTGTGAATGAGATGTCTGGACAAGACGAAGAAGTATGTAGCACTCAACAAGAAGTGTGCTTGGGAGAAGGGAGACAGGGAGAGGACCAAAGCATTGGAAGAGAAGTCACACCTTGGGGAATGAAAGAAGAAAAGGCAATCAAGGTGGAGAGAAGTAATGAGAAAGACAGGACCTACTGGGACACAATCTGGTAGGCAAGATGAGTCACTGCTTCGCAGTAAGCATTACTGGGTGTAGGTTTATGATTTTCTCTTTTATTTTGATGTAGAAGTTTTCTTACTTTTATTTTTCTTCAGAAGTCTGAATATGTGTGAATTCAATGGCAAGGCCCCTTCTCCCAAACTTAGAAATACTCTACAGTATTTGGAATTTATATTTCCAAATTGCAAGGCACAAAGAAAGTTCTATTCTGAAAATGAAATTTTAATAAACTAGTAAATAAAATTCTCAAGCATAAAGAGATTTGCTGTACCACTGGTAGTGAGTGTCTGAGTTTAAACAACATTTCTGGCTTTTTTTGAAATGTACTTTATTAGTAATAGATATTTCTCAACTATAACTTTTGACTGAATCATTTATTTCAAACAAGAAGACAGCACCCTGTGGATGATGAAGACATTTGAAAGTGCTAAGTGTACAGATCAGAAAGAAAAATATTTACCTTTCACGAAGGCATGATGACAAGGAAAATATTCCGAAGACATTTTCAGCTGCTGCTTGGAAACTTGGCACTATGGTCAAGGGATTCATTCTTGCAGTCATTACATCCCATATATGAAATCACACTTGCCCTTCTCTAGGCACTTTTTGGGGGAGCAACGCAGAAACAGGCCATTCATTCTCAAGTGGAATATCCTAAAGCATAGGCTTAGATCTTAGAGTGACAAATGATTTTCAATACCTCAAGGATTAGCAGGAAACTTCAGCCTGTTTCCACCTCTCCCCTATCTGGTGGGTTATGCTAGCTATATTACATTAGTACATTGGGTCTCACTTTCTTCCTTTTTAAACAGGAAAGGGAAATGTGCTTTAGAGATAAGGATGCGATCATTATACAAGGAATAAATATGCCTATTATTTTTAATTACAAGTATAGAACATAGTCATTACACTATAGTGCTAAAAGCTTCACAGCTCTCAACACTGGCTCAATGTTTCTTCTATTTTTTTTCTGTTTTCTTTTTTGCATGTTTCAAGTCATGGAAGGAAACTTACCATTCCAAGAAGAACTGGACAGAAATAGTATAAAGAAGTAAACATTATAAGTATAATTAAAGAAAATTATTTCTCCCTGTTGTGTGGGAAAGGGAATAGATAACCAGTTTTAGAATGAGAAGTCATTTTTGTCTTACAGAGTTGGAGGGGAATGAAATATACTTGGTCTGAGAAATAACTTTTAACTGCAGCCTGGAAAAAATACCTGTGGTGATAAAAATATATAGAAAAAATTTTTATAATAAGAATTAGAAGAAAATGCTGTCAGGAAGAAACCAATTAACATATTAGAGAGGCTGAATATACTTTAGCCTAGAAAGACTCAAGAAGAGGACATAAAAAATAGAAGCAAGGCTCAAGAAGAGAGCATCAGTAGGAGCTCAAAGAGCTACATTAATAGAGAGAGCAGTGTTATATAGCATGTCGTAGAATCACACAATGGTTTGGTAGGCAACCTAAGGATCATCTCTTTCAATGCTCCATCCAACCTGGCCTTCAACACTTCCAGGGGTGCAGAATCTACACCTTCTCTGGGGAACTTGCATGTTGTCCATATGTGAAGTTATACTGCTAGTGTGATTCTCCTTCTGTGTAACTTAAGCCTTAGAGTCATAGAGGGAATATCAAGGGATACTGAATGTAGATTGTGAGTTACAGATGTGATACATCACTGTGGACGTTAAACACAGCCAGCATTTGAAGTAGAGGTGTTTGCACATGTGCATGCTTAGCTGCCTGGGTCTCCATGTGTGTGCTTTTCTCAAAGCAGTGTGGGGTTGCGCAGTCCCACACAGGACTGGGACTTCTTTGTACTTCACTCTGTGTAGGCTCACAGGAAGGCATGGTCTTTGTCCCAGTGCATTTTAATGTCTACCTAGAAACAATGGCATGAAACAAAAGGAGGGAAGCAGAGAGGGAAAGGGACAATGAGGTCTCGAACTTACGTGAGTCAACTCCACATACAATGGAATTGACCTGAGTCCTCTGAAAGGCTCCTTGGGTAAATAGCTTTGCTGTCCTGGTATGTGTCCGGGCAGCTGGTGCTTTTACACAGCTTTGATGGTCTGCCTATTCAGTTTCATTCTGATGTGGAGGATGTTGTTTGCATTGTAAGAGAAGGGGGCCTGGTTTTGAGGAGGGAAGCAGGACTTCCACATTTACATGCCACTGAAATGAGTTTGGGAAATAAAATAAAACCTAGGACATACAGTGGTTTTTACAGCATGTCTGAGGACTGTAGCAGGAACTGACATTGAGGTTATTTGTCCTTCTGGACTTCTATGCTTCTACAGTCCCAGCAGGTTCAGAGAGGTATGTGGAGAGGATATTCCTCTGATTTATGTTCCTTGAGAAATCAATAAAATTTTATTGCAGATGATAGTCAGTCAGCATCATTTATGTGCACAATCTGTCTTACACACAAACATACTTGTGGGAAAAAATGCTGGTTCTCAAAATACCTGTGTGAATAAAAATATTTTCACATGAGTCTTTCTGGAGAAATTGTTGGAAAGATGCACAAGCCTGCTAGAAGCAAACATCTGTCCAGAGATGGAGAAACCATTCATGACGGTTGTGCAAACTTGCCAGGCTATGATGAATAAACAAACTGTAGCAGTGAGTATCTCATGCTCAAAGCATCTTCATTAAAATTGTTAGGCTCTAGGATATAGAAAAAGTGCACACCCTGAACCATAATCAAATTTTACCATACCAAATCATAACAATGATAAATCAAACTAATTGACATTACTCTTAAGATGCAGGATACCTGAAGGTTCACCTTGCAAATGTTTTGAAAGCACTTCATAAAAGGGGATGATAAAATATGTAGGTCACTAGTCCAGTACCTACAACAGCTGGCCAGAGCCCTGGCTTTGGCACAGAGTACCAGTGGGGCCCTGGGTCAGAACCTTGGCCTCCTTTTCCCTCAGCTTGCTGCCTTCAAGCTGTAGTGCCCTTCTGCCTGTGACTGCAGCCATGGGAAGCGCACTAAGGACTGCAAGACACTCATGAAACAGTGGACAAAGCACCACACAGTGGAAAAAACTTTTTGTAATACACAGGCCTGCTTATTTTTGTTTACAGGACAAAAATATTACTACCTGCTCAGCACAGATTCAGCTACATTCCTACAGACATTGCATCTGAGCTTTTCAGAGCACAATATCTACAGGTAGCTCATCTGCTGTTTCTCTTTGTGAGCACTGCCCCTTGAATTCTCAATGCTTCTGTCTTGTCTCTTATTAAGGATGCTATTTATAGCCCCTCTGGCTGCATTCCACCTGAAGGTCAGATTGTTTACAGGGAGTGAGGATATATTGTGTTTTTTAAATAGAGAACACATTTTTTAATTCATTTAAAAAAACAACAACTCTTTTCCCTGCACAAGATAATGGGCAGACCCTACTCCTTACTCACAACAGAGACCTGGCTGCAAATCCAATGCATTCCAGAGAGCAGAGATGGATGAAAAACTGGGAAAGTACAGTAAGGGTGTTCACATGCATGTAGGAAGGTAAAGAACATCCAACTAATAAACACAAATAAATACAGATGAATGCAATGGCATTTCGGTCCATTGAATGCTTAACCTTGGTTTTATGTTTGTTTTCCTTGCAGTGACTCCTACTCTGCTACTAAACAGCATATGAAGTCCTGCACAGTTTCATACTCTGCAGGCACTGCTATGGGTCCCATTATTTATTTTCCAGTCACAGAATTCTTTTCTATTTCCTTCATTGGAAGCAGGATTGGGTCAAAAGTTTTTGGGCTCTACAAACACAAACAGAAAAGGAAAATGGCAGATACTGTAGAAAAGTGAAATGTGTGTTTAGGTAGATATACTATGTATTGTATCTATAATTTTCCCTGAATTCCACATGTAATACAGAAGTACTCCACGTCCTGGTGAAACCAATGAGTACCTGGATATGACATACTGTGGTTCTCACCTTTCTTCGTTGAATTTTAGTTCTTCATCTTCTCCTTTCCTCTATATAACAAGGGGGAAAATGTCACAAAGATAAGAACTGGTCTCTCCATTCAAGAGCTTAAAGACAAAAATAAAGAAATGAGCCATTCTAGAGCTTTGATACAGCAGTCCTTTGCAGTATAAAAGCACATGGGACAGGCAGAAATTTACACGTGGACCCAGGTAGTTCACATCAATCAGCAAAGAGAGCTATTTTTGGCAATTAGGAAAGCAGGTGTCCCAAGAAAGAAATCTTATCAAGTGTACCGTAAAAGAGGACAGTGTATGGCCAGTGAGCTGATTATAGGCTCAGGCTTAATTGGAGAAATGAGGTCTTTGGCCTCTCCTCTCCTGCTAATTCCAGCAACTGCCATGTCACACGTGGTTTCAGGAGAGCAGCCTGCCCCTGAAGTGTAGCCTTTCAACAGACATTTAAGTCTGATCTCTTCCTTCCATTACTGACACTACTGCAAAGTTAAGAGCCTAAGGAAAACAAAACAAAACAAAACAAAAACAACACCAGCAGAAGCAACAACAACAAATTTTTTTTTTAATTGTTTACATTTAAATGATTTAAAATAATACCTACCACCTTTAATGCCTACCACCCTGTGAAGGCATCCAGGGAATTGGGGTTGGAGCAGCGTGGGTACTGCCTGGCTGAACTCTGCGCAGGCACATGGCAAGTGTAGCCACTCCCTCCAGTACATGAAGGGAGCATGAAAGCCTTCAAATACCTGAAGGAAACCTACAAGAAAGAGGGAGATAGACTTTTTAAAGGGCATGTAGAGACAGAACAAGGAGGAGTGGCTTTAAACTGAAAGAGTGTAGGTTTAGATTGGATATTAGGAAGAAATTTTTTACTGTGGCAGTGGTTAGGGACAGGGACAGGTTGCTCTGAGAAGCTGTGGGTACCCCATCCCTGGAAGTGTTCAAGGCAAGGTTGGGTGGGGTTCTGAGCAACCTGATCTAGTGAAAGGTGTCCCTGCCCATGCCAGGGGGTTAGAACTGGGTGGTCTTTAAGGTTCCTTCCAACCCAAACCATTCTGTGATTCTATGTAGAAGGTGCAAATCCCACAGCTGAATTTGCTAATGTGCTGTGAACAGCTCGAAGGCTTACATGGCTCAAGTCAGAGAATGAACTCTGTGGGCTCAGGAGTTAATGTTGGATGGTGCTTCTTAAAAAATCATTTGACTTAATAGAAGACCATGTGTTTCGAGGAATTAATCTTATTTCAGACTAAAAGAAGCTGGAAGCTGCAGGTGGACCACAAGTTCAAGGAGAGATTAAGCTGGGGTTTTCCCAAGAGCTCCGTTCACAGATGAGTCTTTCAGCACAGCACAAGCATGTCTGCTACCTGCACCATTAGAACTCCCACGACAGTCCTGTGTCTTGTTGTTATAATAGACCTGGTCACTGGAAAGAGCTGCCATCTGCCAAGGAGGTCTTGAGAAAAAGACTAGCAGTTTGCATGGCTGTTAGGGAGCTAAGGGTCATGAAGAGCAAATTGGGCTAGAAGGATCTTCAGCCTGAACTGATACAGCTTTTCTGTCTCCTTTTGTCACATTCTTCACTGCAGCACCGGAAAATGGCTCTGTCTTACCAAGTGTAAGTGTTGAGATCAGCTACCGTGTACGTCCTATGTGAAATCATCAGGTTCCAGGTGTCCCAGGATTTGCCCATTTGAATCAGCAGAGGCCAATCTTACCTTTTTCTGCTTTTGATGTGTCCACCCTGGCGATCAATAGAAAACAGCCACCACTCTATGATTATCTACTTATCCAATACCCAGCAAACCTACCTACAAAGACTTGCACACCTTCAGGACCTGGGAGAGATCTGGACCCAGGTATAGTCCATGTTGCTATATTGCATTTGTGTGGCCAGCTTTTGGTAGCATAGAGTGCCTAGAGCTTCTGTGAGAAGCTGACAGGAGCTTCTCCAGTGTCAGACAGAGCCAATGCCAGCTAGGTCCAAGATGGACTCACCACTAACCAAGGCTGAACCCATCAGAGAAGATAATAACACCTTATTAACATATTTCAAAATTAACATATTTAAGAAGGAAAAAAGAAGTTACTGTGCAGATGTATTTGCACTCACAGAAGAGTGGACAGGAACAACTCTGCAGACACCAAGTGCAGATGGAGAGACAGGAGGTGCTCCTGGTGCCAGAACTGAGACTCCTCTGCAGCCCAAGGCACAGATCATGCTGAAGCAGCTGTGCCCCTGCAGCCCATGGAGGACCACATGGATGTTGTGATCCACCTGCAGTCCATGGAGGAGACCTATACTGGAGCAGGCAGATTCCTGAGAGGAAGCTGTGAACCCATGGAAAGCCTGTGCTGGAGCAGGGTCCTGGCAGGGACCTGCAGACACAGAGAGGAGCCCACACCAGAGTGGATTTCCTGGTAGGACCTGTGACCCCACAGGGGACCCACACGGGAGCAGGATGTGCCTGAAGGACTGCACTCTGTGGAAAGGGACCCATACTGGTGTAGTTCCTGAAGAACTGTAGCCCATGGAAAGGACTCAGGCTGAAGAAGTTCATGGAGAACTGTGTTCCATGGAAGGGACCCCACACTGGAGCAGGGAAAGGACTCCTCTCACCAAGCAATGGCAGGAGAAGCATGTGATGAACTGACCATAACCCCCATCCCCTGCCTTCCTTCACTGCTGCAGGGATGAGGCAGCACCCAGGAAGGACAGAGAGGTGGGCAGAAGGGTTTTTTAAAATTTGTTTTACATTTCAATATCCTGCTCTAATTTTGATTGGTACTACATGCTATTAATAGTCCCAAATCAAATCTGGTTTGCCCATGACAATATTCAGTGAGTGACACCTCCCTGTCCTTATTTCAGCTCGTGAGCCTTTCTCTCCACCATCCAGTTGTGGATGTGAGTGTTGCGGCATCTTTGGTGGGTATTTGATATTCAAGTAATTATTGGTAAAACCTTGGCAATTATTTAAGATAATTTATGACAAATTTATTAGGTTAATTAGTGCCCAGGACGTCTGTGCACAATTTTCATCAAACATTGCTTTATTGATTGCTTTGAGCCAGTTGTGGTGGTGGTAAAGTGCTGTGGATGGCTGTGCCAGCCCTCACACTGTCCAGAGGAAGCCAGGTGTTGTTGCTTGATGTGGCCACAGCCCAATTTCAGCAGTTTGAGGAGACTTTGTAAAGCAGAGAAGTGAGAGAATTAGGGGAGGGAAACACAAGCTTTCACTGTTCACCCTCTTTGGTTTTTGTCTGGTTTTGTACTTTCTGTTGGTCAATGTCAATACTGCCAGCCCCAAGCTCTCAGTCTCATCTGTCCCAAGTCCCAAGAAATCATGACATCAGTTTCAATGTGTTAAAGGATTTAGTTTGGGGTTTTTAACATCATCTCTTGGACTGAGCACATGGCTGCTGATTTCTGAGCCTCTGAGTGCACACGTGTAATGAAGTGCATTCCCCTGTAATGAAGTTTATTGTGGGGTAAACAAAACCTTTCCCCAAAAATTATTTGTATTTTTTTAAACATCAGATGAGGTTCCTAAGTAATTCTGTGCAGATAGGTCCTTGGCTACTAGCAAAGCATTCAGTAATAAGATGAGATTTATGGTATGTTTTAACAGGTGAAAACATTCACTGTTCTGTAGGTAAGTTAGTTGGCTCTTCAAGATTACAAATACTTTAACATATAAACGAAGGGAAAAAACACACAAAACTTCTTTATAATACAATGTTTCACTAGAGCCCATTTATGTTCCTTTTTTTATTATAAGACTGGGAATTTAATGTGACACTGGGTACTGGTGGCTTCCCAGGTGCAAAGACCAGGACATACTACAGAAAAGACTTGATCTTTCTTTGTGTGCTGCTCTTATGTTTATGAAGCCTGAGTATGTTAAAAGCTGAATACTAGCAATGTAAATTTCCTAAATGCCTTTAGAAAACCAAGAACTCAACCACTGCCAAGAGAAACATGACTTCCTGAAACTGGACAGCATTGCTTGGGTTTCCTTTGAAGACAAAAAAAAAACAGAGGAAAAAAAAGGAGAACGAGCCAAATGCCTGAAATATGTAAGACAGCAATACAGGAGTTAAGGGGAAGCTGCATAGGAAGCAAAGCAAAGCCCAAAATAAAGAGCAGGAATGGAAAACTAAAAATAACAAACAGGAAAGTGTGACACAGCTGCGAGGGCTCTGGTGCGTTCTCCCCCAGCATTGTACCTTTTTTTTCAGGAACGTACTAATATTGTGTTTGGATTTCAATGGCATTCCAAACCATTATTTGTTCTTCAAAAATAGATGTTTCTCTTGTGAGGAAGAAAGATATTTTCAAGTAATGTTCATAGGATTTCAGTTTTTCCAGTTTATCAAAAAGCGCTTGTTAGGCTCAGTGTTTCCAGAGCAGAAAAACTGCATCAATTGCGTTATTTAATTAAAAATTAGTCTGCATCTCCTTAGACTAGTGAAGATAAGCTCATGCATAATCAATGCCCTTAATTTCAGTTGAGTTTTTATTTGATATTTGATTTGAAAGTAGGAAGGGAGTGAGCATATTAACCTGAGATACAACAAGTTTGGAAGCACAGTGCATGGAAAAAGATCAGGGAGGATCAGGAGCATCATGTACTAATAAAGTTAAGGAAATTTCTGTCTTTTTCTTCATCCAAACACGAATTTGTTTGTTTACACAGAGCATTTTGCAGGTCCAGGAAGGCAGCACAGGGGATATGGGTCTGCCAGGACTGTGGCTGGATCCCAGCCGGTGCCTGCGAAAAAGGCAAACTCTTCAGATGTGGGTGCCATACAACTACCCAACCATGGCTGAGGCACCCAACACGTGCACAGGGGTCACTGGCAGCTGCTACAAAGGAGAGGGGAAGGAATACTTCACCTATTTGATTGTAAACTCACTTGTCCTGAAATAACTAAGCCAAGGAATTGACTTGTGCGTGGTCTCTGGCCACCCAGAAGAGAGATGGTGCCACTTTTAGAAGAATAAAAAAGCCTGAACACACGGGTTTGTCAGCCCCAGTTTCCCTGGACACTCACAAACCCTAGTGAAATCCACATTAAGACGTGCCAAAGCGGAGATTGTGATGTCTGTGAAGTTATCTGTCCAATTTGTAAAATTCCTGTTTTTGGCAGACACAACAAGAACAGGAAATATTTACCAATTTTGCAGGTGTCAGGAAATATTTTCTAAGTGCTGCTGTGACCTGACAGACCATTTAAATAGATAACAAGCATGTACAGAGGTGATAATAAATATATTTTAATTTAAAATTTGTACTTTGATGTGTTTGCTCCAATATCTGTGTCCTAGAAAATCAAAGTAGCAAATTCATACTGTTTATCACACTATAGTGATTAGTCAGTGATAAATCTCACAATACTAGTGTGAATGTTTTATATAATGAAATCATACATTAGAGTATATTAAAGATTTTTTCGCAGTTGATGTTGATAAGGCTGTTTTTCATTAAAAGTTGATCTACCCTGGAAATATATTTATTACATATTATTTGAATTGTGAGTGAAATACATCTAAATATATTTCAAGCTTCTCTATTCTGTGTATTTCAGACACCACTCTAAAACATTTGATTATATATTGTTTGAACTGTAATGGTGTCTGCAACATCATATAATACAGACTGTAACAAAAACTGCATTACAGCACGGTGTCATCACACTTTAGATGAAAAATGAAAGTCATTGCGTATATTACGTAGCTTACAGTTCAGTAGCAGAGAAAGTAACATCTGCCTTCCAGAGACAAGGCCTATTTGCCAAACATATTCATACTGGAAGTAATATATGACGCTACTAAAAACAAATCTAGATAATAGATTACAGGACCACAGTCTTTGCTGAACCACCTCACAACTTTTACTTCAGGAGTAGCAGTGGACTTGGCAGTGTTAGGTTAACAGTTGGACTCAAATGATGTTAAAGGTCTTTTTAACCTAAAAGATTCTATGATTGTATGGCTCTATGATAATTTTTATTATTTCTTATCTCAGTGTAGTCCCATTGTCACTGGTAGCTATAGGTAGACCTTTCAAAGCATAAAGGATAAAATTTGCTTATACTGTAAGTTCATCCTGATATCTATTCTCTGTGCAGCAGTCTCTCACTGGAGCAGCTGAAGAAATGCAAAAGCATTTTATGAATTTGACGAGAAAGTGTAGAAATCATCCAAAAATACTTTCAAGGTGTTCCTCTCCATCTCCTCCTTTCTCCTGACTTTCTGGGTGAGGATTCACAGGCTTCCCCTTTGTGGTAAATGAAACAATGTCAATGAGCTGCAGGCTCTGCTCCAGAGCTAAATAGTCCCCAGCATGGCGATGGCCAGGCCAGCAAGATAAGACAACTCCCAAGCCCTTCCTCTACAGGGATTGGCCAAGGAGTGGCTGTTCCAAGTAGGCAGCTGGGATCCAGCCACCTTGTTTTGGAGATGAAGGTGGTTGGAATGGTGTGGGCACAAATCATTCTGGACATGGGCCACCACTCAGCTTCTGCAATCATGAATGGTCCCAGAATTTTGCTGAAATGTGTGCAGAGGCTGTGAAGCTATTTCTGTGGATTTGAGAGCAAAAGTGTATTTAATCTGCATGCACCATGGCTATGCCATCACCAGCAGGCTTACTCTGTCATTAATAGATAGACTCAATAGACAGTGATGCTTTCAGTCGTCTGGGTTTTTTTATTCTTGAACAATAATAATATTACACTTTTTAAAACCAACTGGCTTATTAGATTTACATTCCAGAACACATAATGTCATTTATGACACTGTTGCAAATATTAATAATGTATGCAATATTTACTACATTCTCTAAATATTTTTTATCAGTTTGCTGGAAGACCGTGGGTTTGATCCTGCTCTCACTGAAATAAAAAATAAACTACTTTTGATATCAGTGGATTAGAATCAATACACTTGCTTGCAAATAGCCCAAGATAAGATCATTCCCTCTCAGACCCTGACATTCAGTACAGGTTAAAATGTGGTATTACACTAATTTGAGATTTATGTTTGTATGTCTCCAATTATCATGGCAAGAGAACTTGTACTTCCATCCTGACATTTGGTTGTCTACTGCTGTCATCATCCTCTCGTTGCAGGTCAGCACGATTCGTATCTGCTTTCCCAGGTGGAAGCATCCTGCTTCCACAAATGTTGACTTTGGATCAACTCTTTAAGGGCATTAGAGTTTCTGGTGTTCATAATTTTAAAAGTATGCTTTCAGATTGTGAACGATACTCTGGCTGCTGTACTGCATGTACTTCTTTCACTGAAGCCATTGCAAAGCTCACATCGATTACAAAGGAAATACTAAAATCAAGCTACACTTCCAATGGGACTGCTCTGCATTACAAGGCAGTTCCTAAACTCATGGAATCCAGGCTCACTCTAACACATTGGAATCAATTTTCATTATCTGTGGATATGGTTGTTTCTACACATATTAGCAAACTCATGTCAGTGGTGATTTTTGATTTACACATTTATCATTCAGCTTTGAATGAGGGACTGCCCATTCCTGCAACACTCTAACACATGAAAGCTTTTCTTCTGGCTGAAATGGGACCACTTGCTCATGAAATTGAGAAGCAAAGGACTGGGTACCAAAATACTGTAGTCCAAGGCTGTGCTACCACTCGCTGAGGGTCTACGTCCTCCCTACCCTGGATCAAATAAACTCCCTGTGAGTCACATCTGGGCCATAGCCGGCAGTGAAGATGGAAAGTATGAAGGTCTCTTTGCTGGCCTTTCACCACTCTTCCCCAAGAAATGCAGATGTTGCCTTAATGACACCAGCTAGTTGGTTTATAGAAACATATTTAAATAATGGTAAGCAGCTTCTTTTGTTTCAGATCCCCTTCTACAAATTGGTAGAATTTACCAATCTGCTGTTTCTCTGTACAAAATTTAACTGTAGAAATACACCTAAATACAATATATGTCTGTAGTGTCTTGCCTAAGTTATTCACAATATATAAACTGAAATACTGGGAGTTTTCTCACTGAAGAAAGACGTATTTGTCTCTGAGGAATTGTCACCAAACTTCCAAAGAACAGAAAATTGTTAACAGTTAATGTTGGTTTATTTAATTCACACTGTTGTGCTCCTGTGTTATTATTTTTAAGATTCAAGGGTGTTGCTTTATATCCAGGATGTCATTGATATGTGTTTCTTTCTTGTTGGTTCCACATCAATAGTATCTTCCACCCAAACTGTCCCCTTAATTCAGTGAGAGCTTTCCCAGCCTCAGGCTGCAAGAGTCAGCCTCTGGCATTATTTATATGATCATATTGGTTTTTCAGTATTACTATACATTCAAAAAGCCACAATACATTTCTCTTTTCAAATACTTACCAAAACAAATATCAAAAGTCATATACACTGTACAGTCTTTTTTAAGTAAACATTTTTCTCATTAAAAATGGGTCACATTTGACCTTCAGAGATTACATTTTCATATGTTATAGATCTACTTTTTTTCTTAAAGTGTGTTGTTGCACATTCAATAACCTGTGAGAAATGCATTCTTTGAAAGTCTTAGGAGATTGAGTAAATATTAGCGAGGATTTAGCCATTTCATTACTGGAGAGCGAATAACTTTCTCTTTAACAAATTCCTCTTTTACCGAATTTCCATCACCTGATGCCATGTCATTATCTGAAAAAAAACCACAAAAATAAATGTGGATTTCATGAACATGAGAGCTTTAAAATATTGTCCTGCAGCAACGTCCCTGGTTTTAGGAATACCTCTGAAAATCCTTAACTGACAAATATGCAGAAAACTCACTAAATTACTTCCAATTACCTAGTTGCAAAATTTCTACCAAATTAAGGCATAAGTCATATCTGTTTTCTTATAGTTTAAGGATAAGGCTGATGATCTAAGTTCAGTTTCCAGTTCTGACTGCAACACTCACTGTGGTGTGACACAGGACCAAGCAGCACATCCTCAATAACTACAGCAGTAAATTAAACTCCCCTGCAGCTATTCTCTGACTGAGGCCAGCTGGCATGAAATAGCCTGGTGCATGCCACTAAACTCTCTTACTCTCCAAAAATAGGTAAAAGATATTCAGTTTGTCAACTGGAAACAGTCTCTGGCTGATGCTGATTCCTGAGCTCTGACTGAAGTTGTTTGGCACAGCTGGCCTGGGACAAAGCGTGCTGTCCACTGCCCTGCTGTTTGACGGTGAAAGGAGTCAAGTTGCAATATATAGGAGCATGTGCTGACACCTTTAAATTTGCTACGGTACATGCAGGCACAGTGGCCTTTATAAAAGATATGGGTCAGAAACTAACCTGTTTAAAATATAGAAACATTTACAGCTGTTTTAATTCACTGAAGATCTCTTAGATGCTATGGGTACTTCTGAAGACCACTTTTAAATTAAAACCCCGTGTGAGTACCCCATAGAGTACTACTTGTAGTATTCCTGGTCTGCTAACAGTGACAGACCTCTGAGGACAGAAATCGTTGCGAAACTTTTACAAGGGTAAAATACACAGTTTGTTTCCATGCAGTGAATGTCTCATCCTGGCTGGGATAAGCAAAGAAACTAAACATTGAGGCTTCAGAAAGTTTGGGACCAAAAGCAAGGAGCAAAGAGGAAAGGGGAGGAGGAAATGATAAAAATAGGCTGTCTAGGAAGATTTGGAATGCCAGCTATATACAGAAAAAAGCAAGCATGCTTATTATTTTGGCACCCTCAGTAATAAATAGAATGTGGAAAGGCAAAAGAGTGCAATCATGTAGAATAATATAAAAATATCAGGGCTGATCGATCTTGTAAGAGGGATGTTTTGAGAACACTGTAAATGTGATATAAGCATAAGATGAAGAAGCTTGCTTCAATCTAAGGTCTAACTTTCTCTAAGCAGAGAATGGGAGAAAGATGAATCATGTATTAAGACAGCAAACACCATATAGTTTACTATAACAGGAGAAAATTAAAAATTACACACAAACTGCAGTTGGAGAAGAAATAAAACCCAAAGACCTATAGGTGAAACCCTGCAAAAACTCCCAGTAGGCCTAGGATTAAATCTCTGGTTTGTTTGGCTTTTTTTTTTAACTTCCACACATTTGTATTTATTTTGGTTTGTGTTTACATTTAGAGTAAACATCATTCAGTCAAATATACCTCAGTATCATCAGATGGGAAAAAAAGGGAAAATTTTTAGTCCCACCTCTAAAAACTTCAACTTGGTGTGTCAAAAACACTCTGGTTTCTTACACTAAATTTTTTTTTCTTGTCTTTTTTTTCTTTTTTCTTTTCTTTTCTTTTCTTTTCTTTTCTTTTCTTTTCTTTTCCTTTCCTTTCCTTTCCTTTCCTTTCCTTTCTTTTCTTTTAATTCTTGACACACCTATTACAAGCTTCAGGCAAACTATAAAGATAAGAACTTATTCCAGAGATACTGTGACAAATTCCTACAATAAAACATTTAATGAAACTGTCCACTGACAAAGCATATAAAGCTCTGTCTTCATGGGGGAAAAATTTGTTGTTTTTACTGTGTATTAGCTAACAGTAGTAAATGCAATGTAGTGAAATCCTATTCTGCACAAAACAGCTACATGCATTGCATCTGAGCTGACTGATACAAACCCTAGCACAGCATCTCATTGCACAGGTGATGTGCTGGTAGCACATGCAACAGCTGCAAAATATTTCCAAAACTTTTTACCACGTTTTGCAGCTCACCTAATTCTTTGCCACACGTTGAGGGACCTGCCAATAAGAAAAATAAACATACCTTGTGTTGTTAGCTGTTTGCACATCTCCACCAAAGTACCCATGACTCACATACAGCATACACAGCATGGTAGTAAATCATGTAAAATGTGTTTTCTGCTATAATCAGCTGTCCCACAAAGTCTTACCTGTGTGTGAAGCTATTTTTCTTCGATTTGGAGGCTTTGAAGCAGACAGTTGAAAAAACGGGAACTTCAAACACTTCCCTGTTACTCTGTCACAGATGCCAGAGGGACAGTTGCAGGTTTTCCTGCATTCCATTCCATAGCTACCATAGGGACACTCTGGAAAAAAAAATATAACAAAGCAGTTCTCAGTGATCCAAGTCAGCTGCTGTCTTAATAGCTGGTCTGCTTGTATGCTCAAAAGTGGAAAACTTTTGAGTGGAGGTCAGCTAGACTTTAGCTACAGCATTTCAGCATGCTTTTTCAAGTACTTTCCAGTATTAACAAACCTTGACACACATTACATACATCATTTCATTTCCTGTAACTTATTTACAATGTGCTACTGGTGATTCTTGTCTGAAACGCTCTTAGATTTAAGCGCACTCTTAGATTAACTTTCCTTAGTGAAAGGCAGTGCGCATACATAAGTATGTAATTGTCGAAGATTTAGTTGCAGGACTAGTACTGAATTTAGAAAAACAGGTGACCGCAGAAATTCCCTGAATTCACCATGTGACTCACTGTGATATTATCTGACTTTCATGACTGCTGTGATTTAGAGCTGCTGATGCTGGCGCAGGGCTGCTGTGGCCAGGACCAGCAGCCCGGGTGAATGATGCAGCCCGACCCTGAGGAGCTATCCAGCAGACACGCCCTCCACCTGGAGATGCGTCTGGGTCCTGGGGAGTAGCCTTCCACCTTCTCAAACAACCAAGTTCTGCCTTCCCATGGCAGGCAGCTCACCTGCATCTCCAGCCTAAAGAGTGAGTGTGCTCTGAAGGGATCTCTGGCGCTAAGGTGACTCCCTGGCTGTACTGCATCTGGTCACATAATGCCCCATTTCAAACCTCACAGCCCTGAGCAAGCTTGTGGAGGAGCACTAAAGCGCAGCTGCTAGGATGGAACCAAATTTTTTCCAAAGAAAATTAAGTCAGATACAGGGGATTTGTGCTATCACATGCGGGATCATATAACTGCCCAGCGGGCTTAAACTAGGGGCTACAGTCCTTGTCTTCCTCTGCCTTGCTGTTGAACAGGGTACCTTCCCAAAACCATTGCTAAGGAGGTGGAGACCTGGAAAATCCATGTCCAACATGTTCTTTCCAAACCACCAAACAGATCATTACCAGGAGAAGTTTGAGACATCCCAGTAGAGACGCCCTTATGTTCAGAGTGTCCTTGACAACCCAGGGTACATGGTCACCTTAAATGGCAAGGTCTGGAGAGTTTCTGATTCACCTTCTAAGGGCAGATGAATGATTTTCATGGCTGGACCAAGGAAACATCTAGGCCAGGCTTCAACAAAACACTTAAGAAGAAAGGTAACCATAGCAAGCACAAATGATACCTCCCTCTTCATTCTGTCTCTCCTTTTCAGCTGTGGGATCTCCTGATCCAGACATAGTTTCTGTGCATATAACATCTCACAAACCCTTCTCTGTTTGTCCAGTCTCCTCTTGAACCAATGCAAATATTAACTTTGCTATACAGCTTAGGCCATATGAAAATCAAGCTAATGCACTAAAGTGAAGCCAGTGTTTTACAATTCTCTGCATATCAAATGGGTATGCCCTTAAAAATGAAAAGCCCTAGAAAATTAACCAGTTCCCTGAAACAGACTGCACAGAGAGTCACTCCAGCACCGAGAATCTTACTAGGCATCACCATACTCCCCTTCTCAAGAAGGACACTCTTTGATCTGCTTCTTGTCCACATAAAACAAAAACAAAATCCTGCCCAAGTGAAACAGTTTTTGTGTGCACATCCTCCCTGGGAGACAAGCAAAGAGTACACACTTCATGGAGCATCAGTCTGCCTGCTGCAGGTGCTCAGCCTGGAGAGATGGGATGCAAGGCTGTGTACAACAGCACAGAAACAAGTCTGAGCCCAAAGCACTTGACTCTGTGTGGAATAATCCTGGCATTGATGCAGCTCTTCAGATTTCATGAAACTGAGATCTGAGTCAATTCTTCATTTAAAAGGTTTTTGTTCAACAGGATCCTGCTCCTAAATAAATTGCAGATAGCTCCCAGTGATTTAATGGAAGCAAGGGCACCAAAAAGTAGTCTGTTTCAGACAATAATGACATTGCCACTGATAATAATATGATGCACTCTTCTAATAATAAAAGTATCCCAAAAAATTGCTCTGTAACATATACTGCCCATTTTAGAGATAAGTAATTGAAGAACAGAGAGTTCAGATGATTTTTCCAGAACTTCAAAGTAAATCAGTAACAGGAAGCCAGAGAGAATTTGTCCATCCTGCATCTGTCAGTTATTACAAACATGGAAGTTATTAAAATGAGTGAGTGACCTGGTATCATAGTTGTAAATGAATATTATAAAATAACAATACCTGGCTCCATACTTTGCCTAAGAAAATTCACATATGTACAGAGAGAGATTGTGCTGTATTATAGTTGAGATGAAAAAAGAAAAATAATTCAAAATTAGGTGTACAATATTTAGTGCCGATAAATATGTGGGGAATAGAAGCTTTAAACACCAATTTACAATTTTAAGTCAAGATATGGCTTTATTGAAATTAATGAGAGTTTTTCCACTGACTGATTGGGAAAAAACCCAAACATTTTACTTCACATTTTCCACAGAGCATCCAAAATTCAGCTACGGGGATTCAGACCTCATGTCCCAACACATTTCTTTTTAACCATTCAAAGTGTCCTATTGCAAGGAAACTCCTACGAGGAAAGTGAGAAGTACACACTAATTCAAAAGAATTGTTAATGGAATTATAGGCAGTATCTTGCACTGTGGTAGTTTTTAACAAACTGAAGGTCAGTCAATTTTCTCAGTAAAATACTTTTCTATTGAGTGCCCCAAAGACATCATCTTTATGCATAAGTTCTAATCTTTTGCAATTAAAGTACTGTATTGGGTTTCACATTCAACCATGCGCAGTTTTTTAAAATAAGGTGAATGAGTGTGGGCTCTATGTAAATCAGCCTGGGTGATTTTTGCGGTGTCTGGTCCTAAGCCATTACTTTAACTGAGTCTATTAATACTCCTGATATTTAAGTGCCAAGATATCCCCACTTTTAAGGAAGTTATTCTAAGACTTATCTGTATCTACTTACTGAAGTGGTACACAAACACAGGAAAACCCACTGCACTCATGCTTTGCAAACTCTTTTTTAAAAATAGTTTCTTTTAAAAAAAATTCAGCCTACTTCTTACAAATATAATACCTTCTCACCTTTTAAAGATTCCCTGTTTACATGGAGTGAGAATAGCACCTAAATGAAAAATGCCATTATAGCCTCTGACTAAAGAAATCAGCATGCAACATACCTGGAATAAGCTGAAAGCAGTGCCTGGCTGCTCATCTCACAATCAGCTTCTGTTCTGTTATTCCCATTTTTCAGGCAGGAGGCTTTCTGTTTGCCTCCCCTGACCACGTCCTTAGGATAGGTGAGCACCTCAAAGGCAGGACTAAATTAAACATGACAAAGTGCCCAGGCACTACGACAGTGCTACTTTCTCCATCACCCAGAGCCCAGAGAGAGCACCTGTTCTCTGGGCAGGCAGCCGGCAGTGCCAGAGGGAGCATCACCCCCAGGAGAGTGCAGCAGCAACAGGGACCCTGTGACAGGGCTGGACTTGCAGGATTAAAGTCTTTATAATTTGCAGAAAGCCACCCACCAAATCAGCCGAAAAAAACAAGCCTAATGCCTGGGTTTCCCAAGTCCCATTCAAAAATCTCATCTCCAAGCACACTCTGTCTGTATTTCCTCACACACATCCCCAGGTGTAAACAATATTGTCACATTCATAACCCTGCTCCACTACATGTAATACCTTCAAATGACAGCAGGTTTTTTTCCCCTTTTTTCTTGGCTAAGGGCTGAGCTGAAAAAAACCCAGTTTAGACCTTTCAAGCAGGAGGCAAACTCTGCATGTAGGTTGCTGTCACATTGTCACAGCAGATGCACACAAAGTGAGTATCATTACCTTTGCAGATACCAAATTCATCACCAAAGTCATCCTCCTCAGTGTAAAACTGGCACTTCAGCCCAGGACCACACTTGACACCATCCATCCCCGAGACCGTACGGTAGCAAGTCTCCCCCAGAGCAGCTGCGCACACTCTGCAGCAGCCGCAGTCATCCAGCACCGTCCGCTTGCAGCGCGCGGTACTTTTGCAGGCATTACTGTCACAGGGCTCGGGGCAATCTACAGCGTATTTCACGCTCCAAGCAGCTCCGGCATGCACGGGCATCAGGAGGAGTGTGAGCAGCAGGAAGCCCTTCATGTCTCGCAGGGGTAAATGCTCCATGCCAGAGAGCAGGTCGCAGTGCTCAGCCTGCTGGTGCCTCTTGCCGAGGGAAGCAGCGGTACGGAATCCAAAGTGGTAGCTGCACACATCAGCCTACAAGTTTATGAGCTTTATACAGTGTGTTGCCCACATGTTGCACCGTCGTCAGCTTCCTCAATCCGGCAGCGCTGCTCCTGCCAGCCTCCCTTGTTTCAGTTTATGAAATCCAGGATGAAGGTTGGATTAGCACTCTGCTGCCATCCAGGAATTGAAAAGCCTGAGCTGATGTAATCTGTTATGTTTAGTTGGTTGTTTTGCATGAGGACTAAAAACTCTCTCACATCCGTTTCAAATGCTCAAGGACGTCTGCCAAGAGTAAAAAAAAAAAAAAAAAAAAAAAAAAAAAAGAAAGAAAAAACAATCAACCCCGAGGAGGTTGCATACCTTCCTGCAGGACAGGGATCTCTCTGACACTGGCACACTGCAGGCAGAAGAGCTCTGCCTTGCTATCACAGCTTGTACGGCCAAAAGAAAATCACACTGAACCATCTTACTGCTGAAAGAATAATCTTTAATAGAATAAATCTTTGCCATACTCTTTTAGGGTTTGTGGATGGTTACTTTGAGGAATTAAGTGAGATCATGTCATTTAACAGCCAAGCTCAGATTCTTCAGTAGTTTTTTCAGCCTACATTGAAAAAGTAGTTTTTAATTAGCATTTAAGTGGAAGTGAATTAAACATTTCACTCAAAGATTACTGCTAGGACTAAAAATCAGTCAGAAAAAAACCAGCATTTTTTGGGATCTTCCACAGAAAGTTCAGGAGAATGAGCAATGAGCTGCCCCAACTTTACAACCAAAGGGGAAATCCCCATCATCACTGTCTGCACAGCCTTAACACAGGTCCAGGGGGCTGATTCTCCTCCCCTTTACACCACTTCTCTTCTGACAAATTCTATGGGATGCTCTGATGTTGCTCTTGAATAAAATTAATGTAAATAAACAGAAAACAAATCTCAGTTTCCCCTGGCTCCCCTCTTAGACTTTATTTATCCTGCCAGAGCCTTGACAAGAAACAGCAAACAAGTGAAGGATCCAGTGAAACTGATGAGGCACTGGAGAAATGAAAATTTCTGCACTAAAAAAATATCTACAGGAAAGGAAAAAAGGAATAAAGCAAGCCATAAATAAACCTCTGAATACCAGAAGTTGTTGTCAGTGAAGTTAGTGGGAACTGAAGCAAATGGACCTGTGTGTGACCAGCTTGTCATTTGGGAATTCTGTGTCTCAAGTGGGCTAAGGACACTGCCAGTATGCTGCCAAATAAAATGAAGGACTAGGCTAGAAATACAGGAGAGCAGGAAAGCCTTTTCTTCATTAATACAAATTTGAATTGATAAATACAAAACAAAAAATACAAAACAAAAATTACAAAAGGAAAGGAGAGGAGAGGAGAGGAGAGGAGAGGAGAGGAGAAAAATTACACACGGAAAAACCCATGAAACTCATGTATGACCAGTGATGCCTCTGTAATAAACGGCGGGACACCACNAAAAATAAAAAAAGAAAGGGAGGGGGGAGGAGAGGAGAGGAGAGGAGAGGAGAGGATGGCCTAATATGTTTAACTAGACATCTTACACAGTATACAATTGCTTGGAATTCAGTTCTTCTAATCACAGTTCTCTGTTGGCAGATATTTACATGCAAGAGCTTGTTTCACATATATTCTTGGACCAATTAATGAATTTAAAATGTAAAAAATTGAAGTGTTAGGGGGCTGAGTTTCATATAAACCTAGGAAATACTATTGGGAGGCATGAGCTGACAGAAATTAGCAGTAGTAGACAGTTTCATCTTCAAAATACAAAGCAAGTATGCTCTGAGAAGTGAAAGTACTTCAAAGATGGAAATGAAAATTGCAGCTGAAACCAGAGGAGGAGCACAAGTTTAAGGTTAAAATGACCAGATCAATTAGAAATGGCTGTCCTACTCCTGATCCCATCACAACTAAAACACGGCAAAAGCAACCCAACATCTCCTCCATGGTTCTCAGATCAGGAGAATAAGGTAAAGCACTGTCAGCTGGCACAGCATCAACCAAAATTGGCATTGGTTTATATTATTAGGGCAGGCTGCAACCTCTGGGGCTGAGAAGCCAGTGCAAATCCCACTGGGAGGTCCCTCACTGGGAGAGAGATGCTGAGTTCAATCAGAGGACCAGAGAGCGCAGCTAAGACCAGTAAGCATATCAACACCCTGGCCAAATATCCTCCTAAGGGTGAAATAGCCAAAAGAAGAGGGTTGCACTCATGGTGCATGAGACTTCAGAGGTCTGCAGCAGCAAGGAGCAGGGAAGCTCACCCTTAAGTTAATTCTTACCTGCACTTCAAACTCACACCTGCTTGCTCACTCAGGGGAGGTAACAGATAGGTGTGCAGACCCATCCGCATGTGTACATGGACAATTATGCCTGGTTGTAATCACCAGCTGGTGAAATCCTATTAATAGGAAATGCTCCTTGTCTAAAACTCCAAGTAAGATCTGAAAGGCCTACATTTTGCATTTGGATTTCTCACAGGAAAAATGTCCTACAGAGATGATAAATAAAAAAATTACACACAGATGTGGTGAGCAAAAGAAATCGTAAAAGAGATCAGCACACTCCCCTAGCAACTAGCCAATATTATTTGGAATAAGATGGAAACCGTATCCTATTCTTGGAGCTAGAAGCCAAAGTAAATTATTACAATGGATTAAAAAATACATGTAATAGAAGAAAACAATATGAACAGATAGACATCTGGCTTATGCATGAGTATCATGGAGGAAATCACGATCCTATGATCTTCCACACTGTCCACTGATTAAACAGTAAAATAAATCCAGTGTCACTCTCTTCGGTTTTAATGTTTCTCTGCTGTTTCACCTGTTGAATCCATTAAGCTTTCCTTTCCAGTGAAAAGCTTGATTCTGTAAACCCGTGGACTAAGCTCTTCTGTGAAAATGGATGCAATGGGAATTAATGAAACTTCCGCAGATATTAGCAGCATAAAATTTGCCACCATTATTTAACTTGTGGTGTAAATATATTTTAAATGTGGGAGACCTTCTGGATCAGATCAGAGCTAATTTTTTTTCCAAATTTACAGGATAAATTGTCTTTGTGCCAGCTTACATCATAATTACATCACCATATATGATGTTTGGCTTCTAGAAGCACGAAAGGTTTCAGCCCTTGGGTTCCATGGTTTACAGGGAACCAACAACCTAATATCAGTGAGCTGTGTTTCCAGCTGAATACTTCTGAGAACCATTTTTCTAGTTCTTCTGTAAATAATCTATTTCTCAAGCCTGTGGGATGGTCTTGAGGGTGTTTTTTATGCCATCCCACCTGTTAAAAAGCACCAGGAAATGGCATACCTCATGATACATGATTAGTCTGTACATGATTAGTCTGATTAACCAATACATGGGTACAGTCTATTCACTAGGTTAACGGTTTAGACAGAGAAACATTCACCTCCACTCTTCTGAACTTAAGCGTTCTGGCCACAGTTGCTCTACTGTCTTTTGAATGCATAAAGTCAGGATAAGAAGGAAGCACTAATATCTCTTTAAACATAGGAAAATGTTTAATGCATGACCCATGTTGCTCAGTTCCAAAAGGCAGTCCCTAAACTAAAAATATGTTACCACACATTCCTGACCGAGCCAACCTTTTTCCAGGCTTCCTTTACAAAAAGCCATAAGCACAATGCTATAAGAGAAGCAAAAATTCAAAGGGAAACACCGAAAGGAAGCTGAGCTGCAAAGTCCAAAATGAAAAGCCAGAAATAGGAAGTAAGAGATAAGAATCAGGAAAGTGAGATAGCGGCAAGGACTCCCCTTTGTATGATTTCTTTTCTTGTATCTTTTCAATGAATTGCTAATTACTCTTTGTTTCAGCTGTAACATAGCAACCCAACTTCACTCTGGCAAAAATAGATGCTTTGGGACATTTCCTACTTGCTGAAGACAAGAGATGTTTACATGCTTTCTCCAAGCAGACCAGGTGCCTGGAGAGATCAGGGTAGGCACGAACTGCAGGAGCTGCTTTAGAAATTACTGAGTATGGTGGGATATCTGCAGAGAGACACAGGAATGAGAGCCACAGCTGCTGTGGAGCACAGAAAAAATATGCTTGCCCATATGCCCACATGAAAATATGTGGCATATCCAGCCTGGGAGCTGCTAGCCAAACTTAACTGCCCGTGATTTCTGTTCTGAGTTTGCCATTGAAATGGATCCGGGCCCTGTCAAGTCTGTGCTGCTTACTGGGCCCCTGTGGCAGCCCTGCTCCTCCATGGGCTCCAGTCATGGCTGGCTCTGGCGGCAGGAGAAGCCCTGTGTCACCTCTGTGAAGAATGGCTATTCCCAGTGATTTTACAATCACCATAATAATCTGCATAGCAGAAATCACTGTTATGAATCAAGTCAAATAGTTCTGCCATGCTTGGAGAAGCTGTTCAAGAGGCCAAAATTACCACAGGGTGGTGTAAAAGTTCTACTGTATGGAAGCACAGGTCAATTTTTTTCGTGGCAGGCAAGTCTGGGTATTGTCATACACAATAAATAGATAGTTGATGTTAATGGGGAAACACGATGAAAAAAGAGGTTGTAATTCTGTTGTGCTGAAACCTTTCTCTTAATACTTTCAAGTCACTGACGTTTCCAAAGGAAGAAAGGTGTTTCAGCGCCAAAGAACTCCAAGATCTCTACCAGAGAATTTCTGAACAGTACAAGAAATCTTTTCTGTACTTCAGAATATTTGCTTCTCTGAATATAATGACTGATCAATCACAGCCTAAAACTCTGCCTTCACACACACCCATCTTATCAACAGTTTTGTCAGAAGCTGTTTCTGTTGTGATGCTTCTTGGTTCTACAAATCTAAATCACCGCAGATAAGTCATATGTACATGTAGGGAGAAATAAAGCCTTTCCATACAGAGAAACACATTTTGTGGACTGATCTTCAAATATTCCATTTCTTTATCAATAAAAAAATCCAAGATGTGATGGTTCTTTGCATGTTCTGCTTAGATGGTCAGGTGTCCATATGGTAAACAGCTTTAATGTTGAAATAATGTGACTAGTCCCTCACTATTCAACATAGTAAACTGATATAGGAACACACACTCATTTCTCTACTTTCATGAAGCCTCTGCTCTCAAGTAGTTCTCTGCAGAACCAAAATAAAATATATTAGATTTGAAAAAGAATTTTCATTTATTTTTTCAGGATATAAACAATAACACAGCAATCAGTAAACTTACAAATACTGTACAGATTTTATCTTCTCTGTACGCAATCAAAATGGTAATTATACTCTGATTCTACCAGTCCCTGATAACTGAGCCAAATTCCCATTTAAGAAATATTTGTTCTTGGTATCTGTGCAGAATCTCAAAGTGCACCATTTGGTTTTCAGTTCCTAGGTACTGATTATAGAATCAGATGTTTTAGGATTGGTGGTGAATATCTTTTTACTTACAATTCAAGTCGATTTTTTTCTCTGCTCTTTAACATCAAAAAGTTGGTAACTCTATAGACCTTTATGGTAATATAACCATATCTTAAATGTTCATGTGATTTCAACTTTTCTATACTAAAACATGTCTTTTAAAACTTCATTGCAATTAAGGAGTGTTATTGTCTTACAACATCTCTGCAAATGTTTTAGCCATGCTTTATATGTAGCTTAGACTTGACTAAGTAGCTATTTCCTGCAATGAATGACAAACCTATTAAAAGCTTGTTATCTTCTTCTGCTCCATGGGTTGCTAACAAGCAGATCTATAGTCATATGTGTGAAATGTTGAGCTGTTTAAGTCAGGGTTAGGTGTCCTCATGAGCTAATACTTCCATGTATTCTTTGCAATATAACCAGGATGATTTCCACCAGCAGGGAAAAGTCTATTTGAACTATTTAACTTAGATAAGCAATCTTATCAAACTTATTTCAGTCATCATTTTTCTTTAAGAAGAACTCTCTCCCTTTTTTAAGTACTCATCTTTGAATCATAGAGGTTTTCCAGAATTATTAAGTGATCCCAGGAAAACCAGAAGAGGACTTCTGCATTTCCTAAATTATATGACTTCAGGGAAGAGCCTGACAAGGTCTGAAAGGACAGCAATAGGAACTATTTTTAAGATTTTTGCGGTGTTACACATACTTTCTTTCCTTGGGATGAGTGGTTATTTTATTCTTCTCTCTGACACACAATCTCTCTGGCTCAGCCTTAATCATCATTATACTGTTTTTCTCCATATCATACTGTGCTTTCTCTCTGATCTGTATGCAAGTTTACTTTTGCCACACATACAAAGCACCCCAAAAATAAAACTGAAATAGACTATATCCCTTCATTCTGTCTTTATTGTTTTCTTTTGTTCACAGTCCTCACACTCCATCCATCTTGTCTACCCAACCTAAAGCCTCTGAGATTTTGGATTAACTGGAGCAAAGTCTTGTTAAAAGAGACTTTTGGAGGTTGGTCCTCAGGTATTTCCATGCTATAGGCATTTGGGATGTACTTCAGTGAACAGGTTTGGACACAAACTGAATTAATATCTTGGCTTCCATGAAAGAGACACCAGTCAGGGCCTCCAAGAACAATGCAGTTGGAAAGACCTAGCACAGGAGCACTTGTTTCCCCAGTGCGTCAAGAGGATTTTCAGGCACATGCTTCCTACATCCTTTGTCCTTTGCCCCATAAATCATAGGGCCGTGTTTTCAAATAATTTTTTTTTTCTTTCCCTGGGGTCCACTTACTGTGGGTGAATGTTGACCCTAGTGACATAAGTGCTGTATAATTCATTTCAGCGGTATCACATGATACTTTCAGTTTGTGTTTTTTACTCAACGTATGGAAAAGAATGTTTGCAAACAAGCTGTAATTAGAAAGCAATGAAGACCAACAGCTGCATAGTGCCTGTGACAAATTTGGTCTCATTGAGCAACAAAACTGCTAGAAAGCTTAAAATTATAAGCTACATAAAATTATAAGCTATATAAAACCTACAAAAAGCCTAATCACTTCCAAATCTATTTTAGCTCATATTTCATTATTTTCAGCTTTCTTAATACATTGCTGAAAGAAGTGTAATAACTAAGCAATGTTACAAGTACAGAACATAACCTTGTGTTTTCACTCAGAAATGTGATAATTTATTTGCACTTATACACACTCAGCATATATGAGAGAATAAAATATAATACACAAGCAGTGTTGGGTTTTTTATTTTATTCATAAATCAACCTTAGTTATTTGATCAAAACCTGATGGTAATTTTCAATCATTTAATCAAATGCCCAAAAGATATACTCTTCAAGAAAAAAACTTGAAAAAAAATGGTTAAATATTCAAACCTGCAGCTATCTTTCCAAGTTATGAATCTAACAGACTGAAGATGTGATTTCTCCACAGTGGCATATTATTCTTTTCTTTTTCTTTATCTTCTGAATCATCATAGATTGAGCATGGGTTATTGTAGATGTCTCCTGACCATGCTAGAATAAGC
This sequence comes from Origma solitaria, assembly GCA_013397895.1. Taxonomy (NCBI): domain Eukaryota; kingdom Metazoa; phylum Chordata; class Aves; order Passeriformes; family Acanthizidae; genus Origma; species Origma solitaria. The sequence continues at coordinate 92,733 of VZRL01003726.1, read as the reverse complement.
TTTTTAAGCAAAAAAAATTTCTGAAATAGTTCACAATCAGGTCCCTCTTAGCTGATTTATTTAAAATGAGATAGCTACTACTCAATCCTACATTCTGATTGTGCCCTGCACTGTATCATGGATCCTCTTCCCAGTGCCAGGGGTTGGCCTGTAGTGTTACAGACTATAAGCACTGGCTGGGTGCTGGGTAAGGGTCTCATCCTGACTGTAAAGAAGCTGCAAATGGAGCAAAGAGGAAGGTCAGCAGCAGATGGTTGTTGACAGTACGAAACAGCCCCCAAAGCTGTGGTGTACGAGATGTTCCCTCATGTGGGTCCCATGAGGCCATTTGAGCCAGAATTGGGCAAAGTACCTCACTGCTGGCTATAGTGGCTTTTTCTGTTTTATAAAAAAAGAAATGTTTGGCTTTTTCATTTATAAAGCATTGGATGTAAAAAAAAAAGTCCATTTGCTACAATCAGCATAAAGGGAAAGAATTTTTTTGTTTGTCTATTGCCTAAGATAAGGGCCTGAAACAGGATTTGGAAACCACTGACTGTGCAGACGGAAACCCTTTCAAAGTCACCAGAAGTGTTTGTCTGGGCACACGCATCCCAGGATGGCTAAGGGGCAACCAAACATCATGAGGAGGGAAAAACCCAACCCAGGACAGCTGGTGGAATAACAAACCCTTCTGGAAACTGCTGTCCCAAATATGAGTATCTAAACAGGTAACCACTACTGTGACCCTGGCTTCAGTAACAGGGTGCAGGAAAAATGATAGGAGGGAAAGAGGCCTGGAAGAAAAATAATTTAAATACTGCTTCAGACATGAGCCTAGCTCTTGTGTTATCTTACCTCCAGCAGTGCTCTCATCTCATGCAGGTACTCTCAATATTTCTGCTCAATGAGGCAAAGACCACTCGATAAGATCAACATCATTGTTCATAAGACAGAATAGTCTGTTAGAAAGTAAGATCTTTTTTAATAATTCAGGTCTCTGATGTGCAGTCCCTGCCAAATCTCACTGTGGCACTGGCTGATTTTTGCTGCAGCAGAGTCTCATTTCACAGGGAAAGTTTACTCCTATCCATTTTTACTCCTGGAGAAGCACAAACACCACTCTACTCCACAGTGGATATGGTAACTTCTGAAGCTGATGTACCTAGAATCACGAGCACCACAGCCCCCTGTATCATACTTTTCATATTCTCACCTACCTACATTTTATTATAAAGCCACACCAAGGAAACTCACCTTTAAAACCCATCCCTTGAAAGTATTGCAGACAGAAAATGAACACATTATTATCTGAAAGTTTACTTTCTGTCTCTGTTGGTGCAAGATCTTCAATGCTGCAGATGTAATTGCTGCCTCCACATTATTCTTTTCATTATGATGTGGATTGCACACAGGAGGAATTTGTTGCCAAAATCAGGCTGGACCACCTTGAAGGACAGGGTCTCTCACAACCACCAGTGAAAGAGAGCCGTGTAAGTTTCTCCACAGTCCTCCATCAGCATGCCCAAAGCACCAGTTCTGAGAATAATTGTGAGCTCAGTGTGAGTATTTGTTACTTGAACTCTGCTAAGACCAGTACCCCAGACAAGACTGTGGCTTTTGGCAAGGGATGTGCATGCCTGAGATTTTAACCAGTGAAAGCAACATCACTGTCAATGTGGTCCATTGCCATTTGAATATGTCACAGGTTTTGCACACATACTAGTCCAAAGTTCATGCTACTTTTCATGCATCTGCTTTTTTCTACTATCAGTTTTCTGGTATTCTTTCTGGGCTGAAAAAATATCTGTTACAGTTTTGGCCATAACAGCTTGAGACTGACCAGTGCATCCTGATAAGTAATATCCTCTACCTTGTTTCAAGATAACCTAAACCAACAACCATGTACCATTTTCTCATTTAAATGGAAATCATAGAGTCATAGAATCGTTTGGATTGGAAGAGACCTTAAATATCACCTGTTCCAACCCCCCTGCTATGGACAGGGACACCTTCCACTAGATATGTTGCTCAAAGCCTCACCCAACCTGGCCTTGAACAATTCCAGGGATAGGGCAACCACAGCTTCTGGGCAACTTGTTCCAGTGTCTCACTATCCTCCAAGTAAAGAATTTCTTCCCAACATCTCATCGAAACCTACTCTCTCTCAGTTTGAAGCCATTCCTCTTTGTCCTGCCACTACAGGCTCCTGTAACAAGTCCCTCTCCATCATTCTTGTAGGCTTCCCTCAAGTACCAGAAGGCTGCAATTAGGTGACCCCCAAAGCCATCTCTTCTCCAGGCTGAATAATCCCAATTCCCTAGTGTTTCTTCACAGGAGAGGAGTCCATCCCTCTAATCATCTTCATGGGTCTTCTCTGAACTTGTTAATTAATAGTTAAATATGCATTACCATTATTTTTTAGTATAGGAGTGATTAAGAGTGATTAAAGTAACATTTAATTTTTTCATTTATTGATATTGCTAGTGTTCTAATTATTCTTGTCTTCATTTTCTATGTGGCCACAGAGATGCTTGGTATTTTATTGAAATAAAGGTGTTGTGTGTTAATAGGGCAAAGTTTCTTGCTTTTTACCCAAAAACGTATGAATAATTCATAAGAATGAAGTCTGGGAAACTCCACTGTTTATATATTAAATCTAATCTGTGCCTCTGTAAGTAGATAAAGTATTTAAGTTCCTGCTCTGTTTTTATACAAGGGCTTTTTTTTGTTTTAATAAGGACTTTTTTTGTTCATCTTTCTGTGGTTCCTTTCTTTGAATAAACCTATGTTACTTTGAATTCAATTACAGTTAAATTAAACCTACTTGCAATCTGTTAAACATGAATTATTAAATATTATTAGTCAATCAAAAAGAGCTCATTCAGATGATTGCAGGGTTATAAACATACTGGGATAGAGGCGTCTGAACCATCTGCCAGATCACCAATGAGATTAGGATACATTTTTGAAATGAGCAAATTGTAATTAAAAGATGTAGCAGACATGTTAAGAAGACTTGCTGTAATTTGTCTGAGTATGGTGAACTGACTTATACAGAGCTCAAAAGAGACTTCTGAGTTTATTTCTTTTTGGCAAGTGTCCAAGAAAATTACCTTGAAAATCGGATGTCTTGCTTTGTTTTAATTCTGTTTTCTAAATGTTTATTCCTGATGCCAGATAGAGTTGCCCAAAAAGGAAGGTTACTTTTACAGCTTGCTCGATAGCCGGTGGCTCTGCAGTCAGAAGATAAAATAAAGATTTTGTCTAGGCGCTGTGGAGGCCGTCCATGCCCCAAACATATCACCACACTTTCAGGAAACAACAGCTGTTGACAATAGATAATGACGCCCCCTGTACTGAGGAACAGAAGTTTGTTTAAAAAAGCAATTAACAAAAAGTTGATCATGCAGTGCATTAGATGCACAGCCAAAACAAGTACAAAACATCAGGCGCTACTGCCCAGTCCAAGAGCAGTATGAACACAGGGACTGAAGCTGACTGGCACCCGTGCCCCGGTGTGAGGTGTGAGTACGAGCCACAGTCCCCTGTGGCAGATGGAGAGGCGAGGGCTGTGTGTCAGCGCTGCGCACTCTGCATCAGCGCCACACATCACACGTCAGTGCCATTTGTCAGATCTTTGCACAGCCTGGTCAGCCTTGGGGGCTGCTCCCTATGCCCGGTCACCGCTGTGTCACAGGCAAGGAGCAAGTCAGACCTCTCAGAAAATAAGCCTTAAGCAATATTGCTTACCTGGAAGACCTCAGTAAAAACAGATATGGATGCAAAAGTGTGTCAGCAAGTCAGTTCTGCAGAGATGAAGGTGCAAAGTGCAAGCATGGACAGGAGCATATGCCTGGCCAACGGCAGAAGGATTCTTGAGGCAGGATCCCTTAACCCACTCATAAATTTCCAGAAAATATAAAAATAGCACAGGAGAGCTGGTCTGGTAGAAGAAGCCAATGTTTAGGAACTGGGAAGTACTTTGCAAGGTGTTGGAGGTTGGGGGGGAGGAGTGGAATTTTTACCATTCTGTTGCCAGGTAACTAACGATCGGTACTTAGAGGCCCTTTACTATCGCAAAAGAGACAAAGGCTTTCTGGCTGGGCGGACACGGGAACAAGAGATTGGACTACTTGATAACGAGACGCTCGCTGGGTTGGAGAGAGAGAGGAGTGGGAAAAACGGCGGTCTGGTTTTTTTGGCTGCGATTGCAGGAAGAGAAGCCTGGCTCTGCACTAGCCTGTCTCTACCTGGTGGGTGAGTTGCTCGGGGCACGGGACTCCAATCGTCTCTTCCCCTCCGGGAGGTTGCATCTCCCAGCTGCACTGCAGCGGAACGGGACCTCCGCCTGCTGCTGCCGCCCGGCGCCCTGCCTGCCACCACCCTGCCCTCTGCCTGCCCTAACTGCGGAGTTTTCCTGCCGCCTCCTCTGCTGGCCGGCCTGGGTGTGCTGACCCGGCCACTCCATCTCCCGGCTCTGGGCTCTCTGCTGTGCCCCGTCCATCTGCGCTCCACCTTGCTCCAGCCCGTCTGCCATCACGCGCGGCACAGATCCAACCTCACGCCACAGCGCCATCTGCAGCTCCCCGGGAGCCATCGCACCTGCCCTGCTGGGCTGGGAGCCCAACAGCGCCCCTGCTGGCCGTGACCGTGACTGCACCAATCGGGAAAGCGCCTGGCAGCCCAGGGACATTTGCCACTGAGTTTTTGGTTTTGTTTACTTTTTTTTACCTTGTTCACTGTTTTTTTGTTACTGATTGTTTACCTCATTATAGATACTAGTAAAAAACTCTTATTCCTTTTCCCATACCTTTGCCTGAGAGCCCTTGATTCTAAAGTTATAATAATTCGGAGGGAAGGGGGTTCGCATTCTCTGTTCTAAGGAAGGTTCCCACCTTCCTTAGCAGACACCTGTCTATCAAACGAAGACACAAGGGCACAGGCCTCACAGGCACCGACAGATTAACCTACAGCTAGGCCATGTCACATTAAAAGAGACAAGACTGAATTTCTGTCACTGAATGAAAGTGGAATTGCAAATGCTGTGTATGCTTTGTAAACTCCGCCACAAGCTGCTGAAAATGAGCTCTTCTCAGTCTGGTCAAGACTGTTTCCAGCTTAAATTTTAGGCTTTGCTAGTGTCTGTTTCAAAACTGTAACATGCGTGGAGCTACTCTTTTGAGCTCAGTTCTGACAAACAGCCTGGCAGTGCTTCAGCAGTGAATGCCACCAGTGGTCACCTCCTCTTGCTGGACCTTTCTTCTGTCTATCTGCAGCTGCAGAGCCAGTTATCCTTCCAGCGTGTATTTTCAGAGGTGGTAACAAAACGCAGAATTGCGGCCTGGTTTGCAGCCCCACCACAAGACTCCAGCCGCTGGCCCGGGCCCGCAGTGCCCCTCCTCACACAGAGAGGTGGGAGGCCAGGCGCTCTCTCAAGACACTGAGATTTCAAAGCTAGCAAAGCCTTCCCTCCTGTTACACAGTGGGAGGGAATAAAGACTCTTGTCGCCTCAGGGTGGACAGAAACTGAGCCAAGGCTGCTGTTCTGCTCACTGTTACTGGGGCAGGGGCGGTGAGGCCTAGCAGTGTAGTTGCACTGTTTTGGAAATCTTTCATTTCTTTCTCATGGAGAATAGAGATAAGTTGCATTCCTGTACTCTTTTAATCTCGTTTTTGGTACTGGATGTTGAAGGATTTTAACCTATCATTTCAGGGGGTGGAAAACTCTTGACCAAGAGTTGCTAGATTATTAATTCTTATATAAAGAAACTTTTGTAAATGAAGTCCTCTCAATCGCCATCTTGGGTGCTGTCTGCTAGACTTCCCTGCTAGCTCCTGCGAACCTCCACGAATATCAGGAAAACAGAGCAACATAGCAGTAACACCCTTCTGTGTACATCACCCATAAAAAGAAAAAAGGTGCTCTGAACGAGGTGATTGCAGGAGGTCATACACACAAAGCCCAGCATCTGAACTGAAATGGACCTGCTGGGTTATGGTTTCCAGATTTTATCACTCACTCTTTCCCATCAGTGACTAAGAGACAGCCACTGTTAACATGAGTGAGGGTGCGAAAGTTTTACTTTCGTCAAGTTAAACACAAATTAGTGGTCATTGGGCTGCATGGTATGAAAAGTCTCCTGCCACTCACTTCACAAAGTTAAAAGGAACTAATTTACGTTTGCAATATCCTCTGAGACCCCCAAATTTGTTGCAAATGTTGTAGACCGGAAGATGAAAAGTGTAGATGAAAATTGTGAACAGTGTATTATTCTTCCCACTTTTATGTATGCTCCTTTTTTTCCCCTCTGCTTTTCCTGTTTCTGTCCGTATTCCAGTACTGAGCCAAATCCCACTGGCATCTTTTAAGGTCTTCCTTCCCATGACCTTGAAGAAGAGCTGGTTCTAAGCCCCCACACACCACAGGGGCAGGTTTTATTGCACTGTGGCCAACAACCAACCCAGCTTGGTGGTGTCTGGGGTGGTTCCTGCACGGCCTTCATGAGACAGGACTTGTTCCGTTCTGCTCAGAACTGTGACACGGCTCCTTGTCAATAATGGAGGCCAGTAGGTTGTTTTGCTGGAGTAATTTATTCATGCCTCTGCAATGTCCCAAAGTTTACAGTATTTGGTACATATTAGTGCAATAAGCAAAGAAGCAGAGAAACCCTGCAGGAGGTAACTTCAAAATTGTTAGTTACAAAAGTCCTAGAGAATACTTGGAAGGTAATGGAGTGCAGCAAGCTAACCACAGATTTCTCCAGAAACACACCAGGTCCTTGCGTTACTAGAAGTCTGTTGAAGTCCATAGCCAGAGTCCAGTTTGTTTTGACAGATGTTAGATAGGAACTGTGTTAAAGAACTATAATTACACCATTACAATCAGTGTTTATACTTTTTGAGCAAACTATTAATTGAAAGAGTGAAATTATGAACCAAGCTGTGAGAAAAGATTATTTAGTTGATTTGATCAACAAAACAAACAAAACCACACAAAAACAAAAACCAACAAAAAAAATCAAACAAAACTGAACAAAAACCAAACAAAACAAAACAAAAAAGGAAAGTAATCTAGGGGGAAAAGAAGTTACTTTATCTCTGTATTTATATCTTTGTAATAACTAATTGAAAAACTGTTTCCCTGTTTAATATTTTAACTCTTTGAAACTGAATTTAGATAAATAAATACTTAACAATTAAACTAAGTATAATACTTAATAAAATTAAGTATTTTGGGTTTAACAACATCACAGAGAAATATTTGAACATTTTAAGCTTTTGTTCTACTTTTTCTCATTCAGCAGACATCTAATTCACTATCAGTCTGAAACTGAATTTTTGTGTAAGTACACGTTTATTAATGTTGCCTTATCCCAGGTGCGATGAATACTTTCCCATCCCACTAAGAAGTAGATTGAAGACCGATATAAATGATGTGTTCTAAGTGACAGATTCCTATTTCAGATTAGTAAAGGTGTTATCTGTACAACTGTGGATATTTTGAACTGTTCTCTAAAGCTGTGGTGGTGTTAGCAATAGCTGTAAAGTTGGGATGTATATTTCAAAGGGCTCACTAAAACAGCAGCATACAGCTCTAATGCATAGCGCAATTTTCATTAAAATGTTCTTGATTGTTTCAGGAATCTCTGTCGCTGGAAATTGTTCTTTTTATCCAGTCAATATATTTTTCAGTCAGCCGTGTATAAACTCCAGGTATGCGTTTCTTTCTACATTCTGCTCCAAAAGAAACAATCCCACGGTACTGACCAGCACAGATTAATGGCCCACCTGAATCTCCCTGCAAGACAAAGCAGAAGTAGCTGTCAGTGTGTAGCCATTTGTCTCCAGAGGAGCATGCAGTGCCACCTGCAGTGCACAAGTGTGTTTGGAAGTGTTGCCTCTAACCTGTCCCAGCCTAAGAAATGGATCAGTTGGCTTACATTAATTCATAGGAGTTGGGTGAGGTGTAAAGAGAGATTGCTTTTCAAGCCTGAGGGGGCCTTTGATGCAAATGTTGTAGACCACCAAAGTGATATGATAATTGTCTTTCAAAGTAAGTGTTTTGTTGCTGATATAAATGGATTCTCACTTCTTTATCGATTGTCTCTTCTGGATTCAGCACAAAAGGCTTCAAAAGCAAGATCCAAACAGCCCAAACAGCCCTTTTGGGTTTACAGTTAATTCTGTACCATTAAGATGTTGACTTCTGGAAACCATCAGATAATTCAGACTCTGAAACCTCTTGTTCTTCTCCCATAACTACAGGTGGTGTTGAAGGAAAGCACCACAGCTAAAGAAGTGAACCTGAAGTTAACAGATAATCCCAAGCTCAAATTTCCATACTCACAATCATCATTGGTACACTGACCTAAACTGAACAAAGATTTAACACTTCTTTTACATAGCAATAAATTCTCTCACAAATTGATCAGCCTCATAAGATGTCTAGCACTGCTTTGTTCCCAGTGAAAAGGGAGACATTGTTAAATATATGTCCCCTGCTTTGTAATTTGCTTCTTACCGGGGAAGCATCGCTTGGACGACATTTGCTTTTCCCTATAGCACACAACATGTTGTTGGTTATTGTGTGGTCATTGCCATATTTTTTGTCACAACTTTCTCTATCAACAATTTTAAGTTTTGCCTCCTTGAGATATGCTGATGGCTTTCCTGATGATTTCTTTCCCCAGCCAGCCACCTTGCAGCGTGTCTTAGGCTTAAGATCTTCAAAAGAGTCAGCCACGGGCAAAAGTTTCACATATTTATTCGGCTTTGCAGTATCATTCAGCTAAAAAGGAAATAAAAGAAAAACAAAGAAAAAAATAGTTTTCTTATGCAGAGAGGAAGGGAAGTATAATCCAGTTTCAATTATCATTTAGTCTCACTTTACTAATACTTTCCTTATAAATCACTTATAAATCACTTTTCACCATTTAGGAACTGATCCTGAGGTTAATTTCCCCTTTGAAAATTCAAAAGGCTTTCCATAGTAGCAGTACAGCAATTCCCTGTCTATGGCAGCAGCAGTGAGTTCAAGCCCAGCTTGCCATTGGATACATTAGGAAATGTAAAACCTGCACGGGAGTTAGGCTGTCGGATCTATGTCCTCTTCACAAACCTAAATTGCCACTGAACTTTGGTGTTGAAGTCAAATTATGGTGCTTGACTGACAGAAAAGTCTCAAAGCACGGTGCAATGCGTCCAAGAACAAAGACAAAACCAAAAGCTATTAGCAATTAGACATGACAGCAACAATGTAACTGAGGAAAGATCAGGTCTCAATCTATTAAGACTGCCAGTTTTTTTCTCTGGGAGATTCTTGAGGGCTTAAATGATTCAAACTATCTGTGTTTTGTTGGCCTTTGCCTGACAGATTCATCCTTCAGAGGATTCATCCTGCAGCAGAGATTGGCTTAATCCTGTAAATGGAAACACAGCCAAACCCTGACAGATATCCTCAGTGTGCCTCTACCAAGGTAAGGGTTCACAGCTACTGAACAGACATTTTCAGTTTTACAATCCCAGCACTGTGATTAGTTTCACAGGTTGCTGTATGGTTCTCAGCTAAACAATTCTGGCTTTATACCTTTTAAAAAAAATGCACTCCAACAAATCACAAGTTCATTTTAAAAAAAATCTTTACAGTTATTTTTGCCAGTGCTGCTGGAGAGTTCCAAAGACGGAAAGTTCATCCCAAGCCATTTAATTCTCCATTACTGCAGAACTGTAGAGATGGTAGGTGAGCTCTGGTACTAGTACTATCCCTGATTCTGTGTCAAATTCAAAGGATTTTATGGTATCCATATCATTCCAGAACAGAGCTGGGATATTCAGCTCTATAAATACTACTTCCTAGTGATCCATTTGGGTTTTGTGTTCACAAATACATTTTTGCGCCTGACAAGTGGCCACAGGAGAAGCCAGTGAGATGAGCCTGGTCTGCATTTACCATGAAGCAAATGTAGAATGCTCACTAACGTCTGGAGGAAGGAGCTTCTCAGAGATGGACTGTGATCAGGTGCTTGGGCCACAGACACCTCTGAGTGCTCCAGCTAGCGCAGAAAGGGACATGGTTACCTTCCTCCCTGTGCCATTGTCATGTCAAACTTGTGTTGCCATCAATAAAATCATAGAATCATGGAATGATAGAATGTTAAGGCTGGAAGGGACCTTAAAGATCATCCAGGGCTAAACCCCCTGCCATGGGCAGGGGCACCTCTCTGTAAGTTCAAATTCTTGCAGCCGTCTCCCACTTTGGCATTGGATGATAATGTTGGTGAGGACACCTTTCCATGCTGCATTCTGCAGTGTCCTAAGCCTCCCCCACTTTGTGACCACTCTGTGCTCCTACAGGTGAGTCTATATACCCTGTATTATCCACAATTTTACTTTGCATAGTTACCTCAAAAAGTTAATAGTAAGTTTCATCTCCATTTTTACTTAGTCTAGCACAAGGTATAACCTCTGGGACAGAGCGGTGAGCCAGACTCCATCACTCCAGCATTGCCTTTGAAAAATCACTGAAGAATGTGCTTCATGTTTTGGAGGGGGTGCTGCAGTGAATAGGTTAAAAAGGGAGTTTTAGAGCACAGAATGGGCATCTAAAATTGTCATCTCTGCTCACAGAGCCAGTGATACTTTAACTTCACATAGATTAATGCAACAAAAAGGAGGGTATCCTGTGATATTGTCAAAATATTGAAACAATGTACTCTTCAATATCAAAAAGTAGCCAGAATAATCATCTGCAAAATTCCTTTCACAAACATACAACAGTAATCAACACAATACCTTGAGGAGCATTATATCATTATCCAAAGTACGCAGGTCAAAGCGATCATAACGAAAGAAGCGCATAACCTTAAATATCTGCTGTTCTTCTTCAGCAATGGATGGCTGATTAGCTCCAAGAACAACTCTGTCTTCGGATTCATTTATTCTGTAGTTTAGAGAGAGAAAGTCACTGCAGGAACTGCGCAACATCTCTCAGGATGATCAAAAGAGTTTCTTTTTTCCTCTATAATGTTTCTTTACTGTGAATATAGTTTAGCGAAGTGAATGTATGATAACTGAACTCTTGAGATTTTCAGAGTTTGGAATTAACTTCATGAAAGAGCCTCCCATCTTTTTAAGGAGAGCTGCTTGTACGAGGCCTGCTGGTACTGATGGCTTTTATTCATCTCTGAAAGGTCTCCTTTGGTTTTATGACCTAATCCCTCAAAGGACTGAAACACGCCTGGCATACATGCATGTTGTCTTGCTGACACCAGTAGCACAACAGAATGTGCAGCAATACTCAACAGTTATCCTGAGCATTATGCATACAGGAAAGCTCTGCTAAAGTGGACACCTTTATTATTAGTAAATACTGCGTCCTTAATTTCACTAAACACAGGATTCAGCACATTAAGGAAGAAGGATGTATGTTGCCTAATGCAATACACCTCAGCAGTGAATAGATTTTAGAAAGGGAGAATACTAAAATCCAAAGAACTACATGTCCCCTTCCTGCTAAAAAACATTGAGTTAAGCAACTCATATCCCAAGCTCTCTAAGTATCATCAGTAATGTATTTATTAGCATTGTCTTTCTCCATTTTGCCCTGCTGCACTTAATGCAGCCCAATAATTTGATATTGCAGAAGACATACTGTTGGTTTCCTGTGGTTCTTCTTCAGCACATAATCTCACCATACACAGCACAACTTATTCAAGCCACACTTCACCAATCCAAACAATAAAAATGAAAATAAGAAAATCTATTTTCTTCATTTGAGCTGCATATCTCACTGAAAGATACAATTAATTTATTTGTAAATGAAAGTTTGCTCATGAAAATAGCTGCAAAAGCAATGTTATAGTTTAAAAATTTCTTTTTCTATCTACAAAGCACACTTCCTCAGTGAGAATGATGTAAGACTCTCAAAATTCCATCTCTGTGACTCTAAAAAGTGGTTCACAGGCCACATAGCAATTGATGTTTCTGAATTCATGTTAAAACAAAAATTACTTCACAAGTGATTAACACAGAAGATTCAATAGTTAGGAACTCTTACATGCACTGCAATGGCACCTGCTATGAGTAGATCAGGCATAGAACAGGGGCTGGTGGGTTTTGCATGAGCGTTTTCTTACCGTTTAGGAGAAGGAAACCAGACAGATTCAACCTGCCCCAGTGACAAAGACATAAAGACAGCCCAAACGAATGTCCAGTTAGAAACCCAAACCAGTGACCGGAGCACACTCTCCACAAGATCAGAGACAGACAGTACCCTTTTCATAGAACAGCTTAAAAATCTGAATTTTTATAACTATACCTGACTGGGTATCTCTGACCTATTGACTATAGAGTGAGAGACTCCAGATCCCATTAAAACGTCCTTTAATTCCAAAAAAGAATACTTGGTTTTGTTTTGTAAATTTCCAAAACAGAGCATGCTAGGAATTAATATTTTTACCCTTACAACCAAACCTGATTCAGCTGAAAAACTGTGAAACTCAAATTTGCATAGAAGGAGCTGTGTCCTCTATTTCAGACTAACTCATGGAAGAAGGCTGGCCAACCTGACCACACTGTTTTTAAGGAGGTCAGGTTTGCACAGGTTTACTGTAATTGGTTTCCTTATAGATATTCAAAATAAGAAGGATAAATTGGAGAACTGAAATAAACTTCAGAGAACTTTTTAACAAAAATTTTACTTCCTAACATGAACAGTAGATGTCCTCCTTACCCTGAGTCAGCTGTTCAACGGTATAGCTTATGCTACCTGGGGAAGAGGTACTTGTGCTCGTACTTAACTTGTCAAAAGAACAAGGTTCCTTATCACAATTATGAGTGACACTCTGGTTTTGTGAGCCCAGGTCACTTAAAATGAGAGCAATAGTGTTCTCATTTAATTCAACTTCACCTCTCAGGGTATTTTGGGCCTTAGTCCCAGGCACACAGGTAAGATTTTTTTGAAGCACCTTCAGACACATTCCCTTCTCTAAGACATTGCTTTTTCAAATGCATAACTAATTAATTCAGTCTTTTAATAACACAGTTATTGTGCTGTAGCATAAGCAGGATCTGACTAACAAAGGGAACTATACACAATGCAGATCAGTAGTTTACAGCAACTTAAAACAGAATGACAAGTTATTGTAGCATTTTAGTGAGAGAACTGCAGCTCTTAACAATTCATAAAAAATCAGTACCAACTTGTCTTCACTTACAGGCTTGCATACCAAGCCCCACCTCAATTCTTCTCTTTACTGAAGAATTTAAATCGCCCCATTTTAAGATACTTACTCACAATGTGCTGCTGTCAAAACCCATTGTTGTTCCACAAGAGCTCCTCCACAAAAAACATCTAAATTCTTACTCTGAATAGCAGCCATATAAGGCCAGGAATGAGAACGCGCTTTATGTCCTCCGATAATTTCTGTGCAGCCACCTGCAATACAACAGAAGGGCAATTATATTACATATTATCCAGAGGAACTGGGAATTTGGATATTTTTACTCTTAGGTGAGTACTTGCATCTTGTCAGTAGGGTAACAGAAATCAAAGGGAGCAGGAGAGCAGGAAAGCTACCAGGTGTCATTGCTGCTGCTATTTGCTAACAGGGGAACTGTAATTTACCATGCACTCTTTTGTATTTATATGTCCTCTACAGGAAATGAGGTTTGAAAGTCCTTTTTAATAGCTCCCTCTCTTGAAACGTCCCTTTGCATCATTAATATTGTGTTATTTTACTGCAAATCGATTTCTTTAGAATCTTTCTTCCAGTTTCTTAAAACCTGCATGTTTCTTGAATCCCCTAATAAAACCCGAATAAAATCTAATCTTTGAATAACATCTAGGTGTCTCAGCGTATTCAATGGCCTTTTGGGTTCAAATGTAAGGGGGAAAAAAGGAGAAGGAAATATGTGAGAAGAATTAAACTGGCCACCTTTTAGCTGATAAAAAAAATGGGAAAATGAATGCAAAAGTCACCTGAAAAGGCTTCACAGAACAGCAGTGTGAAGGAATAATCAGAGCATGAAGAGTACAAAAGTCCCTCCTAAACTGTGGACTAAGACAGAGTAAACTCAGGGCACATAGAATACAAAAGTCACTCCTGTGGACAAAAGTGTATCAACAGGCAGCAATTGCTCCACAGAATTGCACTGCCGAGGTAACATGTTCAGTTGAAAGACTGAAAAACACTCAAATATTAATTAACAAGAGCCACTGGGAACTGTCAAACATCTGTTTTTTGATAAGCTAAAGAATGTGAGATATAAAAGAGAAGCGACACACACGTACGAGCAATTTGTATTTTCTTAGAAATAATTGGAGGGGGGTGGTTTCAGCTCTCAGATACAGAAAACCCTGGACTGTGAAAGTGCCAAATGCAAAAAAACCATCTAATCTGTGGTCAAGCAAAAAAGATAAATTGGTGAGAAAGATATTTCTGTATTGCAAACCTCTGTGCCTGCATGCACATTTTGCATGCCTTGCTGGTAAACCACTACAAAAAAAACCAGCCTGCCCTTGTGTGATAAACTTACAAAACCTGCTACCATATTCAGTATCTTTCAAAAGAATCTGAAAAGTAACCTGCCCAATATAATTAGCTCTTATTTTTATTTTAAGAGTTACAGAACAGCAGCTCTCAGTCTCAATCTCATTGTTGAATGAGATTGTAATACTTAAATATTTATTTCTGTGGCACAGAATCTTACAAGTTAAAACCTAGTTTGGAAAGGTGTACATGATAAAACACAATGTAACACAATTCATCTTTCAGAAGACTCTTCCAAAGCTCTTTTAAAGGAAAACACATGAATAAGAAAACACATGAATAAGAATTCATCAGCTCTTAAAAGAGCCAGCTCTAGTTCCACCAAAGTCATAATCCATTTTCCATCTAATCCCAGAATTATTCACCCACTGGAAATTACCCACGGGTAATCTCTGCAAAGAGAGTCCGAAATGTATTATTATGTTTGTCCTTTATGACTTTGCCCTCCCAAAATTAGGTAGGTTAGAAAGCAGTGTCAGAGAAAAAGTAAGAAACAGATTCATATTCTGGCCAGACAGCAGAAGGGTTGTGTTTCCATATCTAATGCTGGATTCTTTCCGCCAAGTACAGTCAACATCATACAAGGAATGCTGGTTTGCTGCAAGGCTTTGGGGACTCCCTGAGTTTATTACACTTACTCATATTTCTGTGCTACTATATTTTCCTGTGATATCACATAGCAAATAAATGGAAAGAGCGACACTGAGTGAATAGCTGAGGCAGAAAACGCAACCAAGCATCATGAGGCACTGGTACCAGACAGGAAAATAAAATAGGTATGCCCAAGCATATGTTCTGCCCCTTCCCCAGCAAGTTCCTGGAAGTCTGTCTTCCAACCACTGAAGGATGTGTCCGAACACACCGGGGTGGTATTGGGGATGGGACAGCCCAAGGAGAAGACAGGGAAAGCACAGCAGCTCTGCTTTGCTGTGCTCCTGGTTGCTCCTGGCTCTGCACCACTGTCCTGCCCCACCTTCCCAGCCCAAGAAAACAGCCCTACCGCTGAGCTAAGGCTGCCTGAACTCAGGCACCAGCAGCCTTGGAAGGTTTAAAGGTGGAGTTTAAACTGGTCACCTAAACTGGTGTCCTAAAATCACATCTGATGTTCAACTTAAGTGCCACAGTAAGCCAGCATGGGGGGAAAAGGAACACGGTCACTGCAGAAGGAAAATTATCAAAATTACTGAGTATGAGCCAAGAGATGGAAGTCCTCAGCACAGCACTGGACAGCGCTGAAAGTGATCCACTGACCCACAGGCCTAAAGCCCCCAGGAAATTTCTCCAAAGGCAGTGGCTGGAAATAGATGCCGGGTATACTCCCTGTTCTTTTACTCTGGCAGTGGCTTCTGCCGAATGAGTGGCTCTGCTTTGTGGGCACTACAGGGAGTAAGAATGGAGTGCTTTGCTTACAATATGTCACTCCTCCTGGAGACCAACTGAGTATGAAACAGAAGAGCTAATAAAAGAATTTGACATGAGAAGGAAGCTTTGATTTAGGGTTTCCCTTTAAATGCAAAAGGCCAGGAGAACCTTAACTTCACCATAAATTAGCTTATTGCCATAACCAAAGAACCCCAGGCAGCTAATTGCACACCCTAAAATTTTATGTCAAATTTTCAGCCCTTAACTACATCAGTTACTCTCTGAAGAGGATACTCTGACAAAAACATTTGGGTACAAAATTTGATGCTGGTAATGCGCATATGATTATGTGAATAGTCAGAGTGGTTGTTCAGAAACAGCTTGCACAGAAAATGATCAGTTGTTCCTAAACAGTAGTTTAGGCTGCATATTTCTAATTCCAAATACCAGCGTAAATGGATCTCTCAGAATTGGAGGGGATTTTTTAAGAAGCATGGATATGCTAGTGTCTATGGAGTTTTCTAAAAATTCTCTTGAAAAGTAAGTATTATTTAGAAGTAAATAGAAACACATTTAGAAATTGGAAAGAAAAAATGTAGAAATAGGCTGTGGAAATTTGGTTTTAGGTAGTAGGCATAGATTTACCTGTATCTATTTAACTGGAAAACATCTAGGAACATTTACAAATGTTTTATTCTGTGTCTTCTGAATAGATTTTCCTTGAAAACAGATCAGGCAAATATCAGATGATACATACCAAACCTCTTTTTACTGGCCATTGTGCCTCATACAGGACTATCCAAGGATGAATCATTGTAGCACTACAAGTTGAAGCTGTTTTGAGCATACAGGATTTCTCTCACAAGTGCTCATCTGGTCACGTTTCTGCATAGCCCAGAGAGGAAACAGCTTCAATATGGTAAGAGTGCTAACTAAAATATCATAAAATCAGACTTTGACAAATATTTATGATTGATAAAAGAAAGAATTTTACCTATGATATCTGGTGATACTGTGTTCAGGAGAACACTGTAAAAAAGAACACTGATGCTACAAAATGATGATAGTTAGAGGTGATGTGCAAGTAATGAGGAGAAAAGTTAAAGAAAATTAAAATCTTGGTGAGCTTTTGCAACACATGGGACTGTCACCATGTCACATAAGTGACCATGTCTCAACAAAGACACATCAGTAATGAAGAGCTCCACAGTCTCTAAAAATAGATCTACACCTGCCATCACAGAAATCGCCAACAGTTATCCTATCTCAGAAGGGAAGGCAACAGCAAATTTGAGCAAGGTCTGCCCAAGGTCTTCTACAGGTGAAACTCACATGGGGTTGGGCCAGCTGAGCTCAAGCTGTGACACTGCTGGAACTCAGAAGCTTTCTGCAGGCTCACCATAGTGGGGCTCCTTTCTGCAGGTTTACTGTAGTGGGTCTCCGGACTTCAAGAAACCTTCCAGCTTGTGAGACAGTAACATTTCTCTCATTAGGTAATAGAATAATTGATACTCCAAATTATTTAATATTGATGAAAGTTATTTCTAGTATTTGGGTATATATTTGCAAGTGAGGGGCTGTGCCTTTCCAAGGCTCTAAATAAGATTTATTCAGAGAATCATAGAATATCCTGAGTTGCAAGAAACCCACAAGGACCATTGAAGACTAGCTCCTGGTCTTGCACAGGACATCCAAGAGTCACATCATGTGCCTGACACCATTGTCCAGTCGTATCTTGAACTCTGTAAGGCTTGGTGCTGTGACCACTGCCCTGGGGAGCTGTTCCAGGGCCCAACACACACTGAGTTTTCAGGACTCAGTTGCCTAAAAATCAGCTTTTAGGGACATTTAAGGTACTGTGGGTTTTCCAGACATGAGCACAGGGCTGGCAGATCTGACATAGCATCTTCAGAACACCCATGGCCTTCTGCAGCAGACCTAAAACACCTCAAGACACTTTAAATGTCATTATACCCTTAAGCTATAGGCCATGAAACTGCACTCAGTGTTGCATGAATGTTCAGCCAGTGCAAAGCCAATGAGGTAGGACCAGATACTGAAATGAGTAAACATCAGATTCCTTGGCCCTGAGGGTCTCCTGAGCAGCCCAGATATTTTACTAATGGGGAACGGACTGTGATTCATGCCTGACTTGGAAGCCACCTGAGGTGACTGGAATGAAACTATATGACTTCACATGGACAACTGAATCAAGCTTAAATTCATGTGAGCTGAATCCCACCCCGATATTCGCACATCCGTTCTCGGCAAGTGCTACAGAGAGAATGTGAAGGGGGCAGAGCCTGTCTTCACACCATGGCAGATGATGCAATTTCTCACTAACACTTCTGCTGTAAGGTACATTGTTGGGGAGGGTTTCTGTCTTTGTCGTGGTGACAGATGTCAAACCTCTTTAAGAGGAAGAACAAAACCCACATCCTCTTCATTTATATATATACAGATAGATGGATAGAGATATATTAGACAGTGAATAAGGAGGAACATCAGACAGAAATCATGGGTGCTTTCCTGCCTTGCTACACCTTTGCTGCAGTTACTCTCTTGGTAATTCATGGAGGTGAGTACACAATTTAATCCTTTTGAAGGTAAGTGCTGATGTGCAGAGTTCCAGCTAGGCCAACATGTAAAGGAAGCAGTCCCAATTACTATTTGAATTCTTATAATTAACTCTTTTCCACTGTCTGCATGTGTTTGATTTTTCATACAAACAAAATAATTTCTGAATGGGTAGTCTTAATTAAAGCTGCACAGAGGCCAAGTTGTTTGGAGGAGTTCCAAGTAGAGAACATAATGATTATCTGATTTTTCTCTCCAGAGGCATACACATGAATTAATTGCTTGATTGGTTTTTTTCTGAAAAACAGATTCATGTAATGTGACTCACACTACATAGCTGAGTTTCCAGGTGCAATGCTTATGATATGGCAGATCTGAGGTTGTTACTCACAATGAAAGCTAAGAAATTAAATGTATCAGCAATCTTCTATAAAAGAAATCTGTGCAAAAGCAACAAGACTTCGGTGGGGTTTTGCCCAAGCTCACCCTACTGATCTTATTTCAGTATTATTGAAATATAATGAAGCAATAATACCAAGCAATTTTAAAAGTCTACCCTGAAGACTATCATTGTGACATATGTACATACTATATACTTTCTAATTACATTAGCTGTGTTTTCTAAGAGACTTGGAGTGTCCCACAGGATTTGTTGGCCCAACTGTGTGTCTTTGGTTTATTTTTTTAGGTTTGTGTGTGGATATCATTGACGGAAGGGAAGTAGTACCACACTCAAGACCATTTATGGCCCAAATCAAGGCAGGAGGAAAAATAATTTGTGGAGGAGCTTTAATCAAGAAAAACTGGGTGTTAACAGCTGCCCACTGTGATGTGTAAGTTCTTGCTCTGATTCAGAGATTGTCTTTAGTCAATATCTGGTGCTTCTGTTCAAATAGGAAATTAGTATCTCTGGTGATTTTATGAATTTATCATGACTATGATCACTTTGTGATTACTGTGCTTTAGTTTCCAGCAGCAAATGTGTTATAGTGAGTAAAAAAATATAACAAGTTATACTGATCTACACTGTTTCTGAAGAGATATTTAAAAACTTCTAGCTGCATGCAAGTACAGAATAGCAGCACTGAAAGCAGTGAATTTGAGGAAAAGTTTTATCCCTCTTTTCCCAGTCAAACAGTACACTGGACAAGAGGACTATCCAGTCTAAACTGCTGCTCTGAGAGCAAAAATAAATTCTTGTAATTTTATTCTATAAAAGATACACAGTTCACCACAGGAAGAGACAGCATGTGGTTAACACAGGAGCAAAAACCCTTCAAACAGATGACAGGAGACACTGAGAGATCTCTACCTTACTTGATAGGTTGGCTTGCCAGTTATTCTTTCGTCTCCTGCCCAAATCAAGATGCAAAGGGGTATTTGGCTCTACTGAGTCCTTCATCAAGGCAAGAAGTGAGTTTTGAATTTCACATCCCACCCCTACTTGCCATTGTGGAGAGGACTGGAGCTGCTGCTGAGCCACACCTCATTGCAGGCTCTGTCAGCAGCCTGACCAAGACCAATGAACCACTGGGCTCTGTAAACATCAAAGAAATTTATCCTTCTCTGCTGTCCTTGTCCATACAGGGAGATATATGGCACCTACTGAGAGCATCGGGCCCAAAAGCTATGTATTAACATAAGGCAGAGAGTGTTTCCAAATGGCATTGCATTTAAGAGAAAATACAATGAATAATTAACCTAATGATGACTCAGTCAACAGACAGCTCTCAAGAAACGAAGGAAAGGAGTGACCACTTTCTCAGGGCTGTGTTTTCCACAGTAAGACTTGAATGAGCGCCAACATACACATCTGCTCCGAGAATGTTCTGCCATTCAGCTGTAAGATGCACTGTTTGCCCAAAACTGGCTGTACCTGTGGTCTTATAGTAAGGTTTGCTTGGCCTGTTTGGCCAAGGAGTGTTAGACTTCTGGTGTCTCTGTCAGAGAGCCCCAGCAGGCACAACTCTGCCACCACTTCAAGGTCTTGTAAGTACAGGAAGCTGCAGAAAAAGGGAAGAGGATTGATCTGAACTAACTAATGTCTCTGAACTAACAGTGCTGTGACCTGTTTTCCTAAATTTTCAGCACAAATTACAGAAGGCACAGTTGGTGAGACAAGTACCCGCAGCAAATCTCATGTATCCACCACTCATTCAGTTCCCAAAAGGAAACAATAGGGCAAGATTCAGAGTCTACAAAAATCCAGAGTCTACAAAAATCCAGAGTCTAGTCTATGATCTATATGCAGACCTGAAACCTGTCTGTGCTTTTGGGAAGGTGAAAATAAGATAGGATGAATTTTGATTCAGAGTCATTTTCTTTCTTTTAGCAGTTGAATGAACAGAGTTATCTTTTAGATATTTCTAAATTACTGTTGCTTTTCGGGCACAAGAAAAGAGACTGTAGCAGATGGACACTATAGCAAAAAATTTAACACCAAAAAGTTTAGAGTTATGTCTAAGTGAATCCCACTAAACACGTTGTCCTCTCCACAGGAAAAAAGGTGAAGTTATTCTTGGAGCTCATTCATATAGAGGAAAGGAAAAAGAACAGCAGACTTTTAAGATTGCAAAATACATTCCTTATCCATGCTACGATCCCAGTACCAAGGAAAATGACATTATGCTGCTACAGGTACAGACTTATAAATCACTTGTGGAATATGCATCTCCTACATTTAAATATTTTCTTCCTTCTGGTGAGGGAGATGAGTCAAGGGAGTTTCTGGTGACTTTTTTTCTGGGGTGATATAGTCTGGTCTGCTAATCCAGCAGCCTGGGGAACTGTGGATGCACTGGTAACTAAGGCAGACAACAATTCCTGTAATGTTTGCCAAGGCTAATAGATAAATTCTGGAGCTTGATCAAGATATTTCAGTTTCTGGCTTTTCAGAAAAAGAATAAAGATTCACACAGATAAATCATTTGGTTAAAAATCCTAATGCTCTCTCTGAAAAACAGCTGTAATTAAAAATGTCTGACTTCTCTGATCCTCAATTTTGCCAGCATCAGTAATTACTATTATTTTATCCTGCCAATGGTCTGAGAGCTGGAGAAGTAAAATAAGATGTTTTTTTAAGCTAATAGATCAGCAGAAGTTAAGTGCGATTTCACAAAACAAAGAATACTCATTTTCCTCATTCTTACATTGACGACATTAATACTGTCACAAAGAATGGAGGAATCTCAAAAAGGGATTGCAGTAATTACCATAATGGGAAAGATCCACTGGTTAACATGCAAGGGCCTCTGTTAGACTCTGCCCCATAACCCCTGTTCTCCATATCTTCTACAGCTTCGGGGAAGAGCAAAACTTAATAAAGCTGTGCAACCCATTGCCCTGCCTACCAAAGATGATGATCCCAAACCAGGAACAATTTGCACAGTAGCAGGATGGGGGATAACTAACAGTCATCCACGCACGTATCCTGCTGCCCTGATGGAAGTCAATATCACTGTCATCCGCAGGGAAACCTGCAATAGTAAAAAACATTATAATGGCAGACCTGTCATAACACAGAACATGATATGTGCAGGGGCTGAGAATGGAGGAAAGGACTCATGCAATGTAAGTACATTTACTATGACTCCATAAATCGTATAATGAAAATAAAATATAATGTACTAGTATTACACATTTACTATTCCTGTCTCTCTTCAAATCAATGAAGGATTTTATCAAATATTAGTGAATTTACCAAGGCTTGTTCTTCTAAACCTTAAAATCAAAACTTTAGATGAGTAAATTCACCTTCACAGCCTTTGGATATTGCAGTTGCATCCAGGCACGGTAGATAGCTATTCTTCTCTTCAATAGATTTAGTTTAAATCTGAAATGTCCAAGTAACCACTTTTGGGCCCATTCTCAAGCAGCTGACCTCAGTGGAACAATTTCTTTGATTTCAGAGGACTTTGGAAGGGGTTTTGCTGATCAAAAGCATTTTGACTGGTCTCCAAGTCAAGCACACAACTGTGTAAGAACTACCACATTTTAAAAGGTTTAAATATTGCATTTTAAAAGTTACAAAAAAGGTGTCAGTTTCTGGAGACTTACACTTTCCATGAGGAAAATTTTCAGGTAATTTTCTTCATTTTCCAAAAGACTAACTCTTCCTTAGTAGTGAGTAAGATTCACTCCCCATTAAATGCACTTGAAAGATTCGATTGAAGTCTGTGGAGTCTTTTTTGTTTGTTTTGCTGTTGGAAATCTTAATTTCCAAGGAGGAAAAAAGATCCCTAATAACACTGGCTACTTTTATATTTCTTCCACATTACTAGTGAAAATTCTATTTAAAGGAAGCATTTTTTAACTTTTGTTAATCTGAATTAAAATATTTTCCCTTTTTCCAGGGCGACTCTGGTGGACCTTTAAGATGTAATAACATGATGAGTGGCATCACTGCGTTTGGGAAGGAGAAGTGTGGCGATGGCCCTGGTGTCTACACTCGACTCACAAAACAATACCTTGAATGGATAAAGAAAACCACAGGGGGGGCCTGATAGATTGGGTTTGGGCCAAGAGATGTGTGTAAATTAAATAGGCTTTTAAAAACAGCTTCATTATACTGGTAAAAGAGGCATTCTCACACTGAATTTTGGCAGCTTGACGTAGTTCTGCTACCATAGCATTTATAGTTTATACTCTAAGCCATGGAGTCATTGAGGGTATTTGGGACTGAGTAGTGCAACATCCCTGTAGTGCATGTTCACACTGTGCTCTGCATGGATCAGTATTTCTGATCAAGAATCTGATCCTTGTTTGTGTCCTCACTGCATGGTGAGTATATACGGCAATCTTCTGTATCTGGACCTCTGCAAAAACACTGAAAGTTAGTGACATGCTAGGTACAAGTCCCAACACCTAAAAAACTTAGTTTCTCTGCAGCAAAGCTCCTGGTTTTATATGTGTAGTAGTCTGTTAGCTTCAGAAAATTAAGTTGCAGCAACTGTATTTGACTGTGGGACATATTAAATGTGGGACATATTAAGTACTAATTTTCTAACTGTCTTGTATTTGAAACCTCTAGATTTTATCCTTTTATGTACTTTGCATTTAATAAAGGAATGGCAATAAAAATCTACTGCTTTCAGGTGTCAATTTATGTGGAAAGATGTGTCTGTTACTAGTTAGTCTATGAACTATCTGGGCAACTTATCTACTATCTGTGTGAGGTACTGTACATGTAAGGTTTGCAAAATACTCCAAAATAAGCAGCATTATGTTAAAAAAATCATCTGAAAACCCATGCTCCAGAGAAAAGACAGGAACTGTCACACTTCAATATGATAAAGCACTGTTGATAATATAAAGCACTCCTACATTTATTATGTCAGTACTGCTGTTTCAGACTTGCAGTGAAATTTTTAAGTGCTTCAACAAGCATTTGTCAAGCATTTGTCAGGCAGCAAATAGAAATATTGTGAAAAATATTCCTTCCTGCCTCTATATTAATAAACTTGGGCATTTTCAAAATCATGAGCATCTCAAAAAGCCCTTGGATTTATTTTGTGTTGCTTCAAGAGATTTTTACTTGGAGGTAGGCATTAGATACAAGAAAGCAGAGGACATTCAAATGATGGAGAAATTTTGCATTGATTTTAATTAAAAAATTGTTGCTCTGTCCATTATGAAAAATTAAGTACCACTTACAAACATAACATGAGAAAACAAACTAAAACTTTTTTACACAACTGCCTTTACGTGATCTTGTTAAGAAGAGACAGCAGTTTTCTCACAGAGAAGTAATGAAGGGTGAGGAAGGAGAAGGCCTAAACTACAGGGATCTTTACTGAAAGTTTTGATGATGAAAACCACCTTTGTTTTACATTTACACAGTCAGAACTTTCCATATTCTTATTCTTGTTCCTGAATGTTTTTTGTCACTCTCGGGCTGAATACACAAAACAGTACACAAACACAATCACAGAGGGACACACAAGTGCAAAATCAAAGCAGGAGCAGGGAGAAAGATTTTCAGCCAAGTAAGATTGCATCAGTGAAACTGAGAGGAGAATTTGCCTCACTGACTGCTACCAACACCCAAAGAAGTGGCTTGATTCTGTCTTTAGACACACAGGAAATAAGTAAAATAAGACTTTTTCTATTCTTACAAACTACCAAACACTTGCTTAGGCAAAAACGAATTCTAAAAACCTTCACAAAACAAAAATATCTTTATAAATCTGTAGTCCACCTAGGGCAATTTCACCCTTCCAATACATTAGTTTTGTTTCATTTCTTTGCTGATTTTTTCACTGTCTTTCTTTCATCCTACTGTTGCATTATCTCATCATACTGCTTCCTCTGATTTTTTCTTCTTCTGCGAAAGTCAAACAGCACCCTTGTCAGTAGAAAATCCCTCTCAAAGCCTGTTATTCAGTATTTCTCCATTTTCCAGATAGCAGCTCTGAACCAAGTGTTAGAGAATCTTAGCGATCAGGAGGGAGAGGTTCTGACCAAAGAGAAGTTCGCAACGCATGGAGAAATGTGCAACAAAAAACGTGCAACATAAAAATGTGCAGCCTTCCTCTTCTACCTTGACATTTAGGATCAACCCCAAAATACTTTAAATATGTATTTTTTACATGGATGTCATTTAGTGAATTGTACAAAATAAGCCAGTGGAATTGGACTTACATGGTAGAAACAAAATTTCAGCCTCTGTCACTACTGCCAATAGTGTAAACCTGTGGAAAACAGCAAAAGCAAGAGCAAGAGAGAACTGAATTTTCCTCCAGGTGGGGAGTTTCTCTGCTCAAGAGGCATGATATGAACCCATTCACGATATAATTTCAGCACTATGGAATGGAACTCACACTAGCTAAGAAAAATGCTATGATAACTCAATGTCATTGTTATATGTATAGTATTTCTTCTCGCTGTGACTATATGAGCTAATTGGAGGGAAGCAACAGGTATAAACTGCATTACACAAACTAATGTAATATTTACTAGGTAGCATCAATCATATCACGTTGTGGCAGGACAGGGCACTATCTGCTAAACAAGTGCTTTTAAGTCTGGAAACAAATGGATTCATCAGTCCTTGAATTCCAGACAATTGTTTTGTCATATTGGTATACCTGAGAAGAGAGACACATGCACTGTATGAACAACAAAGTTCTTCCCCTTGCAAAAAAAATTTTTTACCTGAAGTTTGGGATTCTATATGTTGTACAGTGCTCCACCTTGGACAGGATTGTAGGGATCAAGATCTGCATTTAAGCAACTTAAATTTTTCTTAAACCTCTCTGTCCCCACCTTGAGACTCAGCCTTCAGTGCATACAGATCACAGATGCAGAACAAGTTGACCCCTTAGAAATGGCGTCTGATTTCTGTCTCAGCCTGGGCCTGAGCAATATAACATGCATGTAACAGGCAATGAGCTAAAATTATGACATATTCTACCGGCAGAAAGTCAGGATTTGAAATTTTGAGCAAGACTTCACATATTAAGACCTCTGCACTGGCAGAATGAAGCAGCTATGCAAGAACAGTGGACAACTTTCAGCATCTGCACACTGCACATTCAGAACAAAAGCACTCCAGTACATGTTTAATTTCACTCCACTTTAGTTACAGTCTGGAGTGCATTCTTAGATATCTTCTCAGACATGGTCACATAACAGATCCGTAGGTCACACAAACAAGGTTCTCTCATAGTCATGGGCCATTGAAATCAGTGGCTTCTCCTGCTTTTAGATATTATACTAAAACACATCTGCGGCAATACAGCTTGATGAGTCAACCATGAGCAATAAGCAACTAAGATAAGAGCAGTTCTTACACTGAGAAACACGTACTTTCTTATTTTGACACTTCAGCATCCAACAAAATATGAGTGGTTTCAATATCGATCAGGTCCTTCCATGCCACAGCCTCCCATCCTGTGTGATACAGCTCCTCCTATACTGGGCAAACCAATATAATTCAGGTGCTGCCAAAGGAAAGAGGCAGAATTTCTGAGTGAATAAAAAAAAAATCATGAGTAAAGAGACTAATTTTGCTCATTTTTTAACATCCGAAATGGGGGGAGATATTTTTAATAGTCCTAAAAAAATTTGAATTATTTTCAAAATTAATTTTGAAATTCAAAATTAAATATTTTTAATATTTAAACCAGATTCTAACTGTCTGATAAAATCTCCAGAAACAAACTTGTTCATTCTAGAGGACAGGTACAGTATCAGTTATTTCCCATATTTGGGCATCAGCTTCTTGGTAGCAATTTCTCAAGTGACAACCAATATTACCGTTTCCTAATCTGCTTTGAAGACCACATGAGGTGACATCAGAATCCTGCAGTTTGGTAGCAGGTTTATTGCAGTCTCTTACTAGGTAAAACAGATGAGTGGTCTCAACCTTCCAGAGCTAAAGTTAGCAACCACATGATTTATGAATAGCACGAGATGAGGTTTTAAAAATCATGAGAACTAAAGACATGATGGTTTCACATTCATTCCCAGAGAGAACTTGTGCCTCTGTCTATCTCTTTCTGTTTTTCTCTTTGACCACAGCATAATTTTGCATGGACTGGCATTGCTCCACTCCCCTAATATCTTATTTTTCCCCAGCTACAGGAAATAGTCTAAAGAAATTTTTGGTCAGGAAAAAAAAAAAAAAAAGAAAAAAGAAATAAATCCAAACAATACAAGTTTCTGAGCCCACAGGGGTTTAATATAAAAATGTAAGACTGAATCCTTACCCCTTGCTTCTGATCATTCCTAATAATGAAAACAAAGCTCCGAAGGTGTCTGTGGGCGGAACACACTGTGAATAGCACTTCTGATCTGCCTCTCAGATATCAGAATAGCTTCTGAGGGCTATTCCTGACATCCTTACTTAGCTTGTCAGCAGCGTACAAGTCTTACATAGACAAACGTATGTTAAAGTCCAAGGGGTTTGGTCCTTGGGAGCACTAAATAAAATTCACAATATGGTGACAGCTGCACCAGAATTGAACCAGTACCCTTAAGAAATGAATGAACTAACAGTGGTGTTTGGTCCAAACAGCATGCTCCTTTGAGCCATGTCAGTTCTTAACTAGTTGATTACATAATTGCGCATAATAATAGAATTATGCAATTATTCATATTTTCAATAATTGTCAAACATAGTGGGTGAACTTAAGGAAAGGAAACAATTAAAAACCCAATAAAGACAGTTTCCTAATTAAGCTAGTTATTATTACCATGACAAAAACAAGAAACAATTCCCAATAAATCATTCATATTTTGTTACATATTTAACCTAGAATCCTAGAAGTATTTAGACAGATTCTATACCATGATTTATGCGATACACCGAACAATACAGACCCTTGAATTGCTCTCTGCTGATCATAGTCTTTGAATGATTCAAGGCAATATACATTCTCGTATGTGGTTACCAATGTGGATGGTAAGATAGTGCAAAATTTATTACAAGAATCAAAGCTAAAAGCAGAACCTAACACTTTGTGCTGGCACTTCACATAGGGTGGATTCCTTCCATGTTTGCAGTTTAATAAAAATATACATTATGTTATTCTTCCAAGTTAGAATATTTTTCCTTTAGGGTAAGAAAAGCTGCAAACATTTCACATTATAGACTGATAAAGAAAAATTTGTTCTCTTAAATAAATTGTACTATCTTTTGCCATGTGTCTGTTGGAAGGAAGACACATATTTTGAATTATTGAATGGACTGAACATATTAAACACTGGTTTTCAAGAAAAAGAAGTCAAAGAATGAGCTCAAACAACCATTATTAAAAAGCCTTGTTGCTGTGCATGCTCTCCCCAGACTCACGCTGTTTCCACAGATGAGCCCATGCCATCCACTGCAACAAAAATGAGTCTACTCTGACCTGGGCTTGGGGCTTTATGCATGACTCTTCCTTTGTGACCAGTAAAACAAAATATGTACAAAAGAAAAGGAAAGATACATCAGAATTCTACACCGATTATGTCAGTCATTTTCACCACCCACACTATGTGGGCTTATTCCACTTTTACTGCAGCAGAGGAACATCCTGCATAGGGGAAGCTGTTATCATCTATTGACTGTTTTCATATTAATAAAGATCTGAAGGAAATACATTCTTAATAGAGAGCTGGCTTCAACTGACTGCACCACTTTGAGGAGACATTTCTGTCAAAGGAACACATTGAACCTAAGCTATTGTTCTCCATGCATTCACAACGCCAGTCTCATCTGTGTTTGGTAATGTCTCTCACTGCTGAGCTTTCCAATCTGGCTGCACAGGCTTTGCAGACAGTCTGCAGCAGCTGATCCAACAATAATGAGATACTGTCTCCAGCTGCTCTGTTATTACTGTTAAGGAGATCTTTTAAAGTGATCCCACTAAGCCATTTAGTGGAATTGTGTTTTGTCTGCAGTTGTAGTAAACCTTAGGATATACATGATAAAGGCAAAAAGCTACCCCAGTCTAGCAGCACAAACAACGTACAAAACTCATTGACCTGGTTGTACAAAAATCTCACCCACTAGCAACCACTGAATTTGAACTTAAGGCAGAGTCTGGAACTAAACTGAGACTGTTGAGAGCTGCATTTCCCTCATTGCTCTGCCATAGACTTCCTTTATCTTCTGGAGCTATGTCAATGCCAAGAAAACCCATGGGGGTTTTAGGCACATGGCAGGAAGAGAAATTTGAAGACTTTTTCCTTGAAGTTACTGGACTTTGGCTTTTCTGGCTGAGTGAGTTACTGACAATCACACTGGTAAGCTAATCCCCCAAGGGGAAAAAAAAAATCTTCTGAGCAATAGTTTCTAAAGCAGACCAGATAAACCACATCCTAAAAGGATGCATGGAAGTAAAATGTGTGACCACCTCGAATTAATGTGAGTGATCTGTGTCCTCCCATCACTTGTACCTGAGTTCTCCATGAACACAGGAGCATGGTGGTTCTCTACTCAAGATATTATGAGGATAAATATGTGAGGAACTGTAAAGCCCTCTGAAACTGTGGTGCCTGATGAAGGCCTGTGGCAAATGGACAGTCTGCCCTAACTTTGTGAAGCTGCTACAGTAGCTCTCTGGAAAGCTTGTGATTAAATGCAAATACCTGCAGTCCTGGTGCTGAGCAATATGTGTCCCTCCTAAACTCTGTGGCTTGAATTTCAACACCACCAATAAATTATTTCAGCAGAGATTAATTTTCCAGCTTTGCACCTTCTCAAGTTATTGAAATGTACACAATATTTGTCAGTATTTAGTACCATGAGTTTA
Source organism: Origma solitaria (assembly GCA_013397895.1). Classification (NCBI taxonomy): domain Eukaryota; kingdom Metazoa; phylum Chordata; class Aves; order Passeriformes; family Acanthizidae; genus Origma; species Origma solitaria. The sequence continues at coordinate 63,026 of VZRL01003726.1, read as the reverse complement.
TATCTCAGTGTATTTTTTACACTGTGTTCATTCAGTGATTGTACTGACTCTGAAGGAAGATCTAGACTTGTAATCTTTGGAGATATCCAAATCTATCCACCACACTGACTGAAATTTGATTAATAGTTTAAGTCAAAAAGCAATGGAGCGCAATAGGGAGAAACCAGGCAAGTTGAAATTAATAATTTCCATGGGTTTTGAGTGGAGTTTTCTGAGTTACTTTCATTGTTTCAAGATCATGTTCAGGTCAGGTAATTTTCAAAGCAATTACATGTTTTGCTTGCTTGTATGTTTACATTGCGTACAACAACTTTTCTAAGGGGATGACGTTACAGCCAAAATTATTCTCTTTTTTCCAGTAGTTCTGTCAGAAGTATCTCAAAAATTGACTCAGTGCTATTGAAAGGTTACTGCCTTTCAGCTCTCATTCTGTTCTGAATATGCTGAGTGACAGTCAACCTTCATTACTAAAGTGTTCAACTGGTGCTAATGGGTCTTCATTCTTAGCTGGGGTCTTCAGCATTTGCAAGAGGCTTAAACAATAAAATTCAGTTACAATTTATCAGATCATTTCTGTGGGTGTAAAACTGATGTGGTTAAAAGTGTCTGAGGTTAACTTAGAACCGTCTCACCATCATCCATCACAGTCATTTGCTTATGGTAATTGCTACATTCAATTGCTTATGGTAAGTTTTGAGGAGTCTTCACAAGCAGGAATATGTCTGTGTAGCAATGATCTGGTGTCTTTGCTCATGAATAGCACCAGAGACAAGGGGGCTTAACAGCAAGGAACAATCTCTGTCCTATGGCGCTGCCCTACATCGCCTCAGAACAACACCGAGCTACAAGGAAATTCCACTTTCTCTGGCAGTCATCAGGGTGCAAAAGAAACACTCTGCACCACATTGCTTCACAGCAAAATCATCATTAAAACACAGACAGCTCTAAATAACACGTGCAGATTTGGTTTAGAGATCATTTCAAAGTTGGTTCAGTATCCTCACATCAAGAGATGCAAAAGCAGTCACGTCTAATTTATGTTGTCTAGAAGTCATCAGCCAAAATACACTGGAGGCAACCTGGCATTAGCACATTCAGTCCTGGCCTAGTAAGCCTTAGGAAGAAGTGAAAACACAAATCCTGCACCTGGCGTGGCCTTAGGAATTATAGGAAAGAATCCCATCATTAAAAACAAGGAATTTCACAGAGTCAATTTATACTATGATCTTAATAAATTAGCCTTTACAATCCAATGGATCAGGATTTTACACATGTACAGAGATGTGTAGGTGACTAGTCTTTACTCTTTTTTTTACATAATGTATGCGCTTGCAAAATCAGCTGATTAGACAGATAAATAACTGAAATACTTGCCATAGAGTTCTAATGAATTGACAAGCATGGGATACTTCCATATTTTCATCTGATTTCCAGGCAGGCCTTGTCCTGTCATCAGTTCACTGGGTAACCAGAGCAAGGAAGAAATCTTATGCCATTTAAAATTCTGCTTTAGTTTTCAGAAGGGCTTAACATACACCATTCAGAGATTTGAAATGTAATCTGCAATGTTTAAATAAGCTACTGAGAAACAGTCCCAGAAGAATATTTACTTATTTAGAAGGATCATTTAATTCTTCCCAACTCTTCAAAGTACAGTTGCTTGATTGTCTATATCTAAACATGGTAACAGCCGATCAGTATAACACCAGAGCCCTCAAAACACATCCTCGGCTAAGTTATATTGCTCCAGCAAATCAACAGTTATGCTGCTTTACTACAGCTGAGAACCTGTTGCTGTCTCCTAATATTCAAATTACAGAAACAGATGTCTGCTCTCTGACTCTCTCCTCACCCCAACACTCTGGGAATTTTTCTTCCCTTTCAACATTCTCTCCACATTAAGAGTTTTGGCCAAAACTGTAATTGCCAGCAAGGAAAGATGATGAGAAGTGTCTGGCTTCAAGACTATCTCCTCTTCAATCACTTCCGTGTGGAGACAGAAGTGGTGAATGAGAAAAAACAAACTGGTCCTAAGTCAATCACAGACTGTAAGTGGTGAATGTAGCACAATTGCACATCCAGAGAAAATCCTGCTGTTCCTCTTACTGCAGAACCACCCTCAAAGTCAGTGGGTGTTTGCCAAATGAGCAAAGCCATACAAAAAGAGCATAGCCTAAGTATGCAGACATTTCATCATTTCACCTGCAAATCTGTAACTGCACTTTGGATGATTTTCTCACAATTCATGTGCCAGACACGCAAAATCCCATCTTTTGTTCCACCTCTCGTAACAAGGACTTTTGACTGCCAAGGACACCAGTTCGTAGCCTGAAAAATAAAAAGAAAACAGATGCCAGAATAGATTAGGAGGACAGCTGGAAGAACAGAGGAGTTTTAGTTTAAAGCCTAGCTGCAAAAATTACCTACAACAAGCACCCAGAATGTACACTGAGGGCAGTGTAGGATCCCAAATCTTCAAATGCTGCTTCCCTTGCCCTTGTTTCACAGGAGCCTACACTGTCCCACACACCCTCATAAAACTCCAGCGTCTCTGCCTGCTCTTCCCAGGCCACAGACTGACACCTCCTTAGCAGAAGAGCCCAGCAGGACAGAGTCTTACTGCCTAAGCCAAGCCATCACAGAAGTATAAGCAAAGTGGCCCACAGGGATAACAAGAGACCTGATTTCTTCTGGGATATTTTCAAGATATGCCAAAGGCCCAGAGTCTATGTGAAGAAAAGTTTCTCAGAACTCAGTTCTACCTGTTACAATAAACTTCTCTGACCCTCTAACCCAGCACTTCAGTCCAGCCTCAGATCCTTTGGGAGGACAAACAGTACATATACAGAAGAAAATAAGATAAAGGTTATTTCTCTTATGCAATATATTTACAGAGGCCTACAAATCCAGTATCAAAGCCCTAGCAAACTTATCTTTGAGGAGAACTGGTCTTAAAATTAACTGCATCACAGACAGAAGAGACTAATAGACATCAGTAAGATAATTTGAAAAATTGCGTGAGCAATATGCTTTCCTCATATACTTTAACTACTAAGAAATGAAGTATGGTTTTTGATGTCAGTGACTGCAATTTCTTAATAGTGACGCCAGGCCAGATATTCAATATACCACCCCTAGACTCACTTCCCAGCAACTGGTTGGCTAGTGACAATTTCAGGCTGCAAAGGCTTTGTTTGTTTCGACAAAGGGTCCCAACATGTTTCTGAGCAACCTGAACATCATGGTGACGAATAGATCCTGGTAGGGAACCACTGCAGATGAGAAAACACAACATGGGTTTAATGTTAATGAAGACAAGCAACTTCATCACACCACTGTTTCTGCAGAAGCAAACCACTTCAGAGTGAAATGTGTCAGCAGAACAACAGCATTTCAGTAAGAGGAAACACAGAGCAACTATCAAACACACCCCAAGAGCAGAGGTGACTGATAACAGAAATGATCCAGGCTGCTGCTCTGTTCAAGCTGGGCAGAGTACCTGCTGTCTCTAGTTTCTTTTCCATGAGCACACTGTATGCCACTAATCTGCACCCTGCTCAACAGCCAACTCATTTAATGTAAGCGATTTCCTATCCTTCATGAAAAATTCTTTCACAAGGTGATTCTTGCCAATGCCAGGTATGACTCCACATCCAACAGAGAGGCAGGGTAAAACTGCATTGTACTTTGAAAGAGCTTTCTAGCAAGTAACAGTGTGTTCTTTGGTTCTGTCCTTTCCCTTTTCTCCTTTCTCTCTCCCATTCCAAGGCTTAAGGAAAATCTGCACTGCTTGGCGCTGTTGCACTGGTTGCCTGTTAGGAAATGGATGAACAGTTCTACAACAAGTATCATCAGTCGGCCAAAGGCAGGAAGGGATACTCTGCCTGGAAGCACAGCTATTGTTAAAGTTTAGCTCCTAGATATGAGTTTTACACATTAATAGGGGAGTTGAACTGAAAATATGGAAAATATCTTGCAAAGTGTGTCATCATTTTTTATGAATATCAGTTATATTAAACCCATGACAAATCAGAAGAGCTTCCTGCTGGAATTTCACACTTGCAACTAGTATGATGACTTTGAAATAAAATCAGCAAGTTCAATACAATCCTTCTGGGTATTTGAGAAAAAGGTATCTGGCATTACTCCCACAGATTAATTCAAGGTATTAAGAAATGGAAACTTTCCCACACTAGCTATGAAAGATTTTTCAGATGAATGTTGAGTGATCTGGAAGCCCTAAAAATGCACACACAAAACTGACTTATTGCAAGAAATGTCTTTGTGTTGTGCTTGTATAACAGACTTGAAGATCACAAAACCAGCGAAGACTCCAACCAAGCCATGTTCCAGTTAATTTTAAGCATGTCTCTATGGAAAATACCTGTGAAAGTACATGGGAATATAAGCCTTACATGCAAAGGTATCATCATCTGCCTCCTGAAGATTTATATATATTTTTCCTACTAAATAATAATAAGAAAATCTAACCTAGTGTATTTGGCCCAGATGAGATGGAATTCATTTCCCCCATAGCAGTTCCCCCAGCGCTGTGCTTTGAGTTGGTGGCCAGAAAGGTGTTGGTGACACACGCACATTTTGGCAGGTGCTGAGCAGGGCTGGCACAGCATCAGCACTGCCTCTCCAGCATTCTCCTCTCACTGGGGGCTGGGCAAGGTCTTGGGAGGGGCAGAGCCAGAAGAGTTGACCCAAACCAATATGACATACCACGACATTTGGTCAGCAAAAAACCTAAGACAAGGGGCAAAGGACAGGGGAAGAGGGGAAAGCGTTCATTATTGTAACATCTGTCTTTCAGAATAACTGCTATCCTGATATCTTACTTCACAGGAGCTGGCCTTTGTTTTTACTTTACTCAACTGCATTTATCTTGACAGATGAGGTTTTTTCCATCTTATTTGCTGCCCTTCCCCATTCTGTTGAAGGTAGGGGTAGACTGGGTGGTGGGCACCTGGCATCCAGTCTGGGTCAACACACCACACCACAAGGAACAGAAGGGAATTGCCAGTGTTGGCCACATTAAGGTTCCCAGTAATTATAGTGATGTGAGTGGGAAGGAAGCAGACCCCTTAGAATAATGTTTGAAAGGAGATTTTTTTTCCACTTGGCATGAAAAAAAACCAAAATTATTCCTTTTTAACTGAAAATACAGGATTTTTTTTTTTTTTTGCTAAAGACAGAGAGAAGACAATAAAATGTGATGGATTAATTTATGGTATGGAAATTTATTTACAAATTCATGTCAAATTTATTGACAACAATTACAATGCAATCACAAAGTCAATTGATAGTTTGGAAGTTTAGTGTAAGAATGAAGTTTAGTGTAAGAATGCTGCTCTAATTTTAGTAACAATTAATATTAATTCCTCAGGGCTTCTGCTCCCTACCCAGTTATTTTAACTCTGCCCTAATATTAGAATTAGCTGGTTACTTTCAAACCTAACAAAAGAAATAAATGTTACCTCAACCAAAGGTGTCAACCCTAACTGTAGTTTACAGGTTAACACTGAATTTTATCATCAATTTCTTCTCTGAAGTTCCTGTTGTTTTGACCACCATGGCAAAGAGGAAATGCAAACCAGAACTAATTGCTGTTGTAGTAAGGTTGTGCCACTTGGCACTGGCAGGATGCTACACCTGCATCCTTGTAACCTAACCCACTCAGTATAATTGCAACTGCATTTTATTAACTATTTGTTCAGCTGGTCTGCCTGTACCACCTTGTACCTCCACCTTGCACACCTCATACCATCACAACCAGAGCATCTTGTGAAATCAAAACAAAACTACCACTAGTATTCCTATCAAGAGATACTATTTTCATTTTGCTTTTAACAATACAATCAGTCTACCCTTGCTATTATCTTTCCATTTAAGTAAAACAGAAGACCATCATATGATTTTAAAATTACAGAAGTATTCATCATAAACAAGTCTCTGCTCAGCCTCTTCACGTGAGAGTCAAAGATCTGAAACAGAAAGTGGGATGAAAAAAACCCACAAGAGAACATTTGATCTTTCTCATCTGAGCCCACATACTGAAATTATATCTAAATACAAAATATTCACCTGCTACTCTAAAATACACGCTTGGCAAAGCAAAAGCCAACCACTTCATCCCTCCCTGGGTTGTAGATAGCAGTGAGCTGGCCTTTCCTTGCAGACACACAGCCAGAGAGGCAAGCAGCTCTTAACAGCTCTGTTTTGCTGTGCGTTTGAAAAGGCAAATGCAGTCTTGATATCAACTGGGGGGCGGGGGGCGGGTGCATCTTAGCCACATACTCTCTCCCCAGCACTGGGCAGGCCATGATTTTTGAAGTTCAGACCCACTGGAGACAAAAAAACATCAAGCTTGGACTTCACGCAAAACCAGAGTCACAGACTCCAAATTGTAGCGAAATTCTGCATGTGGTGACAGTTTTCTGGAAGGAGAGAAAGAAACAGACTACAGAAAGAGGTTAAATCCCCTTTGGCTGCTTTTCTGCCATGCAATAAATCTATGTATGATTTCTGAGATTCGTGATAGATGGGGGAACAAGAAAATCACATTTTAACAAAGCCAAGAAAATCAGCTAAAATTAATGGGAACTTGCCTGAGTAAAAGCAGCAAGACTCTTTCTGGGAATATACTTTACTACTCACCTGCTCAGAATACAATGATTCCAGCTCAGAGCTCCAGTTACAGACAGGTGGCGAAACATATTTCTCAGCCCCTTTCTGGTTTAAATGTTCCTCAACTGCCAATCCAAAACAAACAAGAAATAAAAATCTGCCAGCAAGAAGAAAGAAAAATTCATTACTTTCATTTGTTTACAAGTAGGCCGCTCCCCAGTTCTGAATTGACATAAGGAACATTTCAAGCTCATTTATTTTACAAGTAAGACAATGCGTACTTCCAAATTTCAACACCTGTATCAGTGAGGCTGAAGTCAGACTGGATTGAAGGGGTTTACATCTGTGAGTTTAAAGCTGTTTATTTACATGTCATTATTTATAAATTCATTCATGGAAGCACTGGACTTCAGTTCCTTGAGATTTCTGACTCGTAACTGCAGCAGGTAGGTCCAGTTATTGCCTAGAACCTCAGCCAAAGTTACACAGAATCCTTTTGTTAGTCACACTGCCCCATAACAGCAGGCTGAGATATATGTGCATAATCAGATTGAAGTCAGATTCACATGTGTGAGCCTATAAGCTGAGTTTTGAATTGAGTTCCAAAGGCATTGACTAGTGTAGTGATCTTACCAAGAGACACACAAGAAAACGTAGGCTGTGCTGTGTAAAATAATTTAATGACAAAGTTCCTTTTACTGATGGAAAAAATTATCTGATTGTCACTGGACGATTGAATCATTAATTCAGTCATCAACTTTTTAGTGGTTTTAGGAGCTCCATTACATATAGCGAACACTGGATGTCACTAAACCATTCAGTAAGGTGGAATATGATACTGGGAAGTGCTACATGTGTTTTCAGCACAGGTCTTCTGTAGTTTAGTCAATCTTTTCCATTTGTTTCCAAAGGAAAAAAAAAAAAAGGTATTAAATTGTCTTATAGTCACTTTAGCTAAAAATGGAGAAAGACTGAAAAAAAGTAAGTTATCTAGTACTTGTACTTCTCCATCACTGGTGCAAATTGCAAGGCATGTTCTTTCTTTTCTCCAAGCCAAACATGAAATTTATTTGGAAATAGAATTCAAATCAATGCTTTCAACGGCTTGAAGAGTTCCTCCATTCCAGATGGGTGCAGCAGGTCCTACAGCAATAACAATGAGATTCTCTATGCTCCAGTCCAGTATGTTTAACTCTAAAAGAAAGCTACTAAAAATTACTGCCAAAACCCAGTAGGTCATAAGCTGGAGTGAGGGGCAGTATGGGGAAGAGACACTATGGAAAAATGTCCAGAGAATTTTTCTATGAAACCTTTGCTGGCAAGCATTGCACTTACATGAAGGACAGTATCTCTGACAAGCCAAGGTCTCTGTAAGTCTAATCTCTTTAAATGTGTATGTTTGCACAGCAGGATCTGAGTTACAGTTCACCCACTAGAATTTTTTAATCTGTCACCCTACATTTCAGATTGCCACAACACTCATCCTAATTTCTTCCACCAGAAATGAGGCTCCTTCTCCAACAGATACAGTTCCAAAAACACCCTTGTTCCAAGGACATTCTTGTGAATGGGAAAGACATAAGACAGAGCATACATGGTACAGTTTGTCCACCATCCTTGAGTTAATGATTACATGTACCCTGGAGACGATAGGAAAAAATACAAAAGGTATTAAGGAAAGTCTACTCTTCATCTTCAGGGCTTACTCAGCAAATGCTTGATGGGAATACTGCTTCCCTTGCCCCTGACGCTGAGCACATTGCACTTGCCAAGAAAATCACTGTAGTGATTAACTTCAGAACAACCTGCAATGTCATGTAGGCCAGCAACAGACAATGTGCGACATTTCATACCAGCCCAGGACATTCTCATTTTGCATGACCCCTGAAGCACAGAATGTGCTACCATGATCCAAGGTCTGACATTTCATTTTGGTAACTAAAATCTCTCTGGAGAACAGCTGAATCCATCAGTCTGTTTAATTACAGACCTGACTGTTGCAGAAGAAATAATTTCCATAGACTATTGTTGTTAATGTTGTCAGTCTTGGGACATACCTTGTGCGCAATCAGTGTACACCATACCAACAAACCTTTATCCTCTCCGTAGATACACAAGAACATCTGCAAAGGCATGTTGAAAAATCTTCCCAGGGACAATTACAAGCACATACATATAAAAAATTGTTTGTTAGTTCTTATGAAGTGCTAAAATTGTAAAAAAACTTCAGACCTGAGATTCTTGTGTGTTCACATGAAACTTGTGTGTGTTTAATTTTTGCCTGTTCACCAACAAAGACATAAGTGAGAATTTAGTTCAAAAGGTGTTACCCAAACCACAAACGTTGATACCACTGTCTTAAAAAACAAGGTATTTCTAAGTCCAGTCAATGAAACTGCTGCTGTGGTGACTATCTACTAGAAATCCAAGGCTGATTATTGAAATATTTACCCTAATTAAGTGGAGGTTTACCAACAAATCTATTTGTTTGATTTGAAAGTTGTATTGAGATCTAAACCCAAAGGAAGCTGTATGACAGTTATGTCCTGCAGTGATTCCACTTTTTGTGAAGGAAACACACCACCATCTTTCCTGAAACATATGTAAGAAATCACACTCTGTGTAAAAAACACCACACGGGAGAAATTAACTTACAGTAGTCATTGAACCAGCCAGTAATATGAAGCCTCACTTCTGGCTCCAAAGGTGCGGATGGCTTCATGGTGGTAACTGTTCTAAGCTCATTTTGGGTCCCCCCTTGATATCCTGTATTTGAAGGTTCACCACACACAAATCAGTAATGCAAAACACCACCATTTTTTCTCAGGCCTAAGCCTTCCACGTTCTCGTTATATTTGTCTCTCCACAGTTCAGAGGAGCCATAATTTATCCTGGTCAGGTTCAAAACACTAAAGACTAGGCAAAAGTCACATCTCACCAGCTTTTTCACGTCCAAACATTCAGTCAGCTAGAACTGAGAATAGGGTCCACTATATTTTGTTTAAATTGGACCAGTATTTGATACAGAACATGGTACTTTTTCTCTTTTTTTGCCTTTATTTCTGTCAGAAGTTTCTATTAGCAGAATTTTTCATGCTCTTCCACTTCAAAACCACCTTATACAGTAATTAACTCTTTTGCTTTCTGGTGTTCATTTCCCCACGAAAGTCTACCCCACCAATACCTAACCACAGGAAAAGGTCTCTAAAACACACGCTCTTTGATCACACCACACTAAGTTGATGACAACACAGTAACGAGAAACAAAAGCCAATAAAAGTATGAGCGAGAAGAGTCTTCCTTTGTGGTCATTGTCTACATTAGGCTGCAAAGACTCCTCAACATTATTTTTAAAAAGCCAGATCATTAGCCTTTTGAATCATTTAACGCCATATTTTTATGTATAAGTAATTATATTGCTGTAATGTGCAGAGCAGAATGTTGATAACCCACATTTTTGTGTTTTTCTCTGCATTTTGATTTCCTTCTTTGAATTATTCCCCAGACAGTAGTAATTACAACAAGTTTTAAAAGTTTCAGGTGCAAAAGATGCTATTTATCTCTGCAACTAACCTTCTCTCTTCAAAAAAAATTCAACACTGACAAAGTATTTGTAATCTGTAAATTAAATATATACATACACATCCTATATGAAATTTCAGTGATAAATTGTGGAGAACTTACATCATGCAACCCTTCCATTCTCTGTCCTTAAGCTTCTTCCCCATTCCAAAATTCAGTTTTGACTGACAGCAAATGTTCCCCCTCTCAGCTGTGGTACGCCTTCTCTCTGAAGATGAAAAGTAGATTACAGTGATTTTCCTCTTTGTCTAAAATTTTGTGGAGTTAAACAAATAAGAAGGTTTGCAGGGGTGACCTCAGATTTGCACAATGGGATATGTAACACTGCATTCTAGCCCTAAAAAGGTCTAACATCACTAAAATAAGACTTTGCTGTACAGAAAAAAACTGTATTTCTAACATCTAGATTTTTCATTACTTTCAAAAATTTTACAAAGCTTTTCTGAATCCCACCAAGTAAGGTACTTCAAGAAACTTAAGGCAGTCCATTGTACTATTCAATGAACAGCAACACTTCTGAAATTCTGTAAATATTTTTCTTCTTTAACATTGGTGGTTGGCTCTGTGCAGTGAGACAGTAACATATGAAATCATCTCTGTAACTCATTTCAGGATTCTCTTCTGTTGTAATTCATCTACCTCAAATTCAAACTGGTTACACTTTCAGCTCTACTCCTGTACTTCATGGACACATGAATATGCATAACAGGCTTTTTTCTTAGTGGAAATTAGATTTTGTTATGCCTACTTGTTATTTTGCCTGGGTACTAGTGGATATCACCAACTTTTGATAAGATTTTGGCTCTCGCATGCCTGTGTCAATTCTCAACATGAGATTCAGGAAGTGATAAGCAGTCAGTAGTCAAACCACTCGATTAACAAGTAGGTGGGTGGAATCAAATCTGGTATTCTTAATGCCTATATTCATTTGTCGTCAAGCGGAAAAAATACTGTGATTTATCCCTATAGTGCTGCCATTAACTGCTCTTAAATGAGGCTTATTTGTCCAGAGGAAAGCAACAAAGGAAAACACACATCTATCACACAAACCCCAACTTCTTTTACACAGGATGAAATCCAGATTCACAAAGAACCCATCATATAGAGAAATAGCCAGATCACCAAAAGAAGTCATCTGTCCAAGACAGAAGACACCAATATATCAGTCTGACATTTAATGAACTAACACTCAAGTAAGTATGGGAATGCCTGTATTATTTCACAGGTTATCTCTTCAGATTCCCCGTGTTTGGAAATCACTTGGTCATTCACACTCCCTTATGCTCATTCATTTGTAGGATACTTTATGCAGCAAATTAATCAACTCCGTACAGATGAAACTCTGATCCAGTTACCTTTCCCTAGAGGTAAGAGCAACAATCTCCACCCTCTCTGCATGTCCTACACTCTCGTGTACCCAACAGTCCGTATGATACATACCCCCTGCCCACTCTGCAGCACAGCCTAGACTGTTTGGAGGGATCTGAAGCAGAAAAGCTGAAAGTAACGTTTTAGGGCCACCAGGGCATCAGATGGGAGCCAAAGGAGAGCCAGGTAAAATATTAGAAGTTAACCACACTGAAACAGCAGGAATACTATTTGTTCAGAGGCTGTGAGAACTCCAGAAATAGCTCTGAGTGGGTAGCTCTGTGCAGCCGTGTGTGATATGGCTACAGGGGTCCGGCTAGCTCAAGGGCTGACGGCGCCTGGCTGGGCTTCTCGGCAGCTGGCTCCCAGGCAGGCAGGTCTGAGCCCCAGGGGGGGTGAGACCACATTCCCGCAGTTGGTGAAGAGAGTCCGGAGAACAAAAGGGCAGGAAGGGCGTTGCTGTACAACTCCGCTTTATTGAGGCAGAGAGCAGGGGTGGTGGTCGGGGCGAAGGATACAGCAAAACCGCCCCGAGGGGTACGGGTACCTAACTTTTGAAGTATACTAGTGACCAATAGGATAAGGGCAAGGAGGACGGACAACCCGGTGGCTAGCAAATTAAGGTAAAGTGGACGGGGGATGACAGTAACAAATAGAGAAACAAACCAATGCTTGATATAAACCCACAGAACTTTCGGGAAACCTGGGAGGGTTCCCGGAGATTGATATTTCCTTGCAACACCCACAGGGCGGGGGGAAGGAGACATTCCCCAGCAACAAGGGCTGGGCAATTCGGTGAACACCCCCCGTGGGAGGACTCAAACTTGAGTGTCACGCTCTCCTAGACTGTCTAGATCTGGCGCTCTTCGGGAAGGGGTGGGACTTAAGGAACGTCCCTCTACAGCTCTGAGGTCTCAACTTTGTATTATTCTGTAACACTTGCTGGAAGAGGCAGACGTACGTACTTTTCCAGTGTAGATGCAGACTGTAGCATCTTACTGTTCAGTGTGCCTGGAAATGTTTGCTATATTGGAGCGTACCTTGCCCGGAATTTTCACAGACCTTCACATCACCACTTTCTGCAATGCTGTATCCAACCTCCAGGACCATTGAAAGCTGAGCGGGATATTTCTGCCAATATATTGGAGTGAAAATATGATTGAACTTAGAAGTCGGTTGAAAAATACGTTCAGGTATCATGAATAACACCCATCAAAGGACTCCACCGTCATTAAATAAAGGCTTCAAACAACCTGTCTCTGGGATGGGAGATAAATAACGAATACAGTATACCAAATCATATTGTTCTAACTTGAGAGATTTGAGACACCTTTCCTTCCGTAAAATGTGGATTCGCTGATAATGATCACACACACTTTAACAAAAGTGTTTGAACAAGGCCACCTTAGCAGTGGAAGAAGTTCCAAACCTGTACCTCTGGAGTTAGTACCTAGGTCACCTGTCAAACTTTGGTGACCTCTTGTCCTCTTCTGAACTGGCATTTTTACTCATGCTACCAACTTGCAATGACATTTCCTGCATGCAGTCAGTAAGTCTGTCTGTGAGGGAAGATCAGTTTTGTGGTGCATGCACTGCAGGAGCAGCGTGAGACATACTGGATGTCAGAGTCCTCCCTCAAACCACGGTCACAGACACTGGACTCCAGGATCCCATTCCCTAAACCTAAATAAAAGTATTACAATATGAAATGGAAAATAGCTACAAGGTATCTCTGAGGAATAAGATCTTAAAAATTACATTAGCATTTCCTTGGGTATCAAAGAAATAGATGATGCAGCAAAAATAAGAAAAGCGCGATATGAATTATTATTGGAACCCTTTACGAAAATAATTAGCTTAAGTCTTTAACCAAGATTCAAAGGCTCAGATCAGCTCACACACGACACGATTGTCTTCAGCATTTCCTAGTAATATGCATTTCTCCACAATGATCACTGAAATGAATGCTCTGATGCCGGTTTTCTGTTTGTTCTGTAATTCTTTATTTACAGTAAAGTGGAAATACAGCTGATGTTTTTACCAGCCACTCAAGATTAGTAAATTCTTTCTTTCCAGTGTCTGTGAAATCTATCCTTCTATGCACAGTCTGTGTTACTCTTCTTCAAAACCCTGCTGCAATCATGACAAGAAATGTCTTAGAAAAACATAACCGGAAAATAGAAGGGTTCCTCCTTTATATATTCCAGCTGTTCTACAGGAGGCTTTCAGCTTTGAGAGGCATTTTCTGTATGATTTATGCAGACAGCTTGGCAGAAAGCTAATCACATTGCTTGGATCTATGTCCCTCTAAAAGAAATGCAGACATTTCTGTGGAGAATTGATTATGTTTTCAAAGAAGTAATATTTTGGCCCACAGAGAGACCGCACACATTCATTGGTATGTGAGAAGATTTTATCCTCAGTGGATCCCATTCCTTTATACTAACAGGCAGCACAAAGTAAATAGGCATTAATTACTATATCTAAGAAGATTAGTAGATTTTCATATGAGTTTAGCCAGGATTGACTTTCAAATTGTTTTAGGAAGAACTTAGGCTTTGGTCACGCCACAATGTATTGCAAAGACCCCCATACCACAATTTAGGAAATGACGGCAGTCCTTGGTCTAGAACTCTGACTACATTAGTTCTAACTCAGCCTCTACTTGTAAGTTACAGTATAAATCTAGGTTTACACAGAACCCAGGTGCACCTCATGAGGTTCAGTAAGGCCAAGTGCAAGGTGCTGCACAATGGCTCAGGGCAGCCTCCAGTGTCAGCACAGGCTGGGGGATAAACAGATCGAGAGCAGCCCTGCCCAGAAGCACCTGGGGGCACTGATGCCTGGAAAGCTTGGCACGAGCTGGAAATGGGCACTTATAGCCCAGAAAAACAATTGTACCCTGGGCTGCACAAAAAGCATGTGGCCAGCAAACCGAGGACGGTGATTCTGCCTCTCTGTTCCGCTGTGATGAGATCCCACCTGGAATGCTGTGTGCAGCTCTGGGGCCTTCAACAAAAGAAAAGCCTCTTGGAGTGGTTCCAGAGCAGGGCCACAAAAATGATCAGAGAACCGCAGCACTGTTCTCTGAGGACAGGCTGAGAGAGATGTGGCTGTTCAGCCTGAAGCAGAGAAGGCTCTGGGGAGTCCTTGTAGCCTTTCAATACTTGCAGGGAGCTGATAAGAAAGAGAAGTACAGACCTTTTTTGCATGGCCTGCTGTGGTGGGAGAAGAGGTAATGATTTTATACTAAAGGAAGGGAGATTTTTACTAGATATAAGGAAGAGATTTTTACAATGAGATGGGTGAAGCAGTGCAATAGGTTGCCCAGAGAGATGGTGGATGCTCCATCCTTATAAACATTCAAGGCCAGATTGGACTGGGCTCAGAGCAACTTGATCAGGCTGAAAATGTCCCTGGTCATCACAGGAGATTTGGACTAGATGACTTTTAAAAGTCCCATCCAACCCAAACAATTTTATGACTCCATCTGAAGAGAACAACATGTACTCATCTTCTAAAAGATGTTTCATTACAAGAAAAAATGTTTTATGTACATTTCTTCATAGAAAGTGCTTATCATCTCACACAAAAAAAAAAGTTACATTCAATTTCTTTGTTGGCAAGATTCACCTAAGACTATTAAACCAGTTGAGTTATTTATTTTAAGATTCTGAAATTCACTGACTCTCCAGTCAGCCGATGGAGTGGGACAAGAAGAAAGAAAATGCTGCTGTTGAGAAGAAGATTTTCAAGACTAGTTTAATTTTTAAGAAAATAAAGTGATTACCCAAAGAATGATGTTTCCCAGAATTATATAAAAGCATGAACTCTATCCAACATCCAGAGATGTTCACGAGTACCATTATTACAAAGCATCAGACAAGCCTAATTAGTCCAGCAGTGCTGACACTGCCTCCTTTTCTTAGAAGTTCAGCTTAATACCTTCACAGAAAATTCTCAATAATATAAATTAAGGCTTATAAAATGCTATAAAAAAAAAGGCATTAGGAATGCATCTCTGAAGCAAACTTACTCAATAGTTATGGTCAAAAGAGTAATTGTATGAAAACAGCTATTAACATCTTCATACTGACTTTGGAACTGCTGCAATCCAGTGAAGAAGAGAACAAGCACAACCGTAATCACTGACTAAAAAGTTCCTATTTAATATATGAACAGTCTCAAGGAGATTGCAGTAAAGTAGAGAAGATGTTTTGAGTGTTGTATTATCATAATAGATTTTTTAACATAAGTACCAATGCTTCACATAAGAAGTCAATTTTCAAGTAAGTGAAGAAAACTTCTTCATTACTGAAGCTGGAACACAGATTTAGGCTCCAAAAAGACATGGATAATGCCCAAAAAAATTTTAAAAGGTGTGCCAGTGTTCACTAGGAAAAATAAACTGATAAAATGTACAGCAAAAGAAAACAACAGGAAATGTTCTGAAGTCTTTGTTTCACACATTAAACAGATTCCTTGTGTTCTTTCAACCTCGACCAAAATCTGACCACCTATTGTCACAACAATATTCTCTGAAAGCCACTTCTTGGTAAATTTTTCACAGCACCTCATTCTGTCTACGTAATAAAATGAAGAGCTATATCCTGCAGAACTGAAGCAATTATCTTCTTCACACACAGTGTTTATTAAAGCAAGTGGAAAACTGAGTCATTCATGCTCTTCTTGCATACTTCTTACAATACGTGCTTTCCCTCAGAGGTAACAAACCCGTCTTGAGGGCTTCATTAGTTTAGTTTCAATTTTAGTTTACAGGATGATAGCCTGGAGAAAGAGGAGAGAAACTGAATCAAATAAATGACAAAAAAGTTGCTCCTGACTTTTCTCCAGCAGACATTTCCTAAATGGACCTTCTCATGTTATTGTTATCTGTGTCAATAAAGTAGTATCCTCATAACTGATTCCAGGCCAAAGACATGGTAAAATAACACATCAGAAAAGCAAATAACCTGTCTGTGTATTTGAATACTGCATTATTCCCCTATTTCCTTTCTGCTTCAGCTCTCCTGTTATTCCTTCCTCCCAAACCTGATGCAGCACAACTGCTAGGTAGAGTCACAGTAGTTTTCATGATGCAGAGTTTCTTAGGCATCTGAGGTGTTACCAGAAAAACAATTTTAATGGAAACAATTTCTTTTAAAAACATGCATGGGTATATTTGTCAAATGCTCTTTAGAATAACACTGATTGCATAATAACAGTACTCAGAAAGCTGATCTGCACACTAAGTGGGACAATACAAATACTGACATTCGAAGCAGTCACCCTGCTTTCCTTTTGCCAGTGAAGAAACAGAGACATTTCTGCAACACTATTAGTCTTATCCTAAGAGATGTCTAAATGAAATCAGGCTGATCACTCCTTTGTAAAGAATGCCTATTTACTACTGCAGCTTGTGCCCACCCTTAGGTTTATTGATTAGTTACTGAGAATCCTACTCAATAGAAAATTAGTATCTGATTTCCCAGGACCACACAGGCTTTCACCACTGCTTGTAGAGGCAGCATGGAGGACTTTCTGTTCTAGAAACTGGAGATGGAAAGACTTCACACTGTTTTAGAGCCCTAGTTTCCTAAACCTGAGCATGAATTACTGAAGAACTCTGGTGTTCTCCTTTGTAGAAAACACAATTTCACTTTCTGGCCCACATCATAGGAACATACCCTGAACACTAAGGAGCATCTTTTATTTGTTCTCTAAATATTTCAATTATTAATCAGGATGTTTACTGTATTAAGTTCCCTACATCTTCCAGGAAGCCCTTCATGCACATGCAGCATGCAAACCCTTCCCCATTTCCCCCTAGCACTGCTGGAAGCAGGAGTCAGCACTCTCAAAGCTCATTCGACGTTTCGCCAGCTCCCTCTGTTGCTGAAGGAGAGAAAGAGCTTCCCCTAGAACCATCTCTCCTCCAGAGCACCTCAGAGTGCTGGAAACTTGATCTGCACTCTGAACGGCCCCCCAGTGCATCTCTTCTAAGGCGAGCAGAGGGTGGGTGTCCCTTGGCCTGTGTCCCTTTGTCAACACATGAAGCCTTAGGCATTGGAGAAGAAATAACAATAACCAGCTCCTCCTCCTCCTCCTGTAGTGAGTGTACCCCACACCAAATCCGGGCCTGCAGACTGATCCCAGTTCTGCTGTTATAGCTGGGTCTGCAGGAGCTGCGTTTAAGGCAAAGAAGAAGCAGAAGGAAGCTAATGAGAGAGGCCTGTATGAGCTCTCCTGCACTCCTCCCATTTGTTGATAACTTTTCCGGATGTGAAGGTGCCAGAACAGGTCCTGTGCCTCCTCTTACAATCCAGTGAAACCTCAAACCCATTCCTGTGTGTCCCTGTGGTAGTTTTGCCTGGCCCAGTTTTTGCCAGTGAACAGGGTGGGGTACAAAGATGGCTCCTGCATGTCCTGAGTAAAGATTCTGGAAATTTTCCACCATGTCCAGCAGAGCCAGTCTCTGATGGCTCTGAAGATGATGGACATGCTGCTGGCCAAGCCTGGGCCAATTGGAGATGTTAGTTACGCCTCTGTGAAAACATATTTAAGAAGAAATCAAAACAATGTGAGCACGCACTTCTTTTTAGCCAGAGAAGGAGGAGGAGGAGGTAAAAATATGTGAGGGAAACAGCATGGAGGCACCAAGGTCAGTGGAGAAGGTGGGGGAGGAGTTGCTCCAGGTGCCAGAGCTGAAAACCCTCTGACAGCTGTGGTGAAGACCATGGAGAAGCAGGTGGTCCCCCTGCAGTCCATGGGGTCCAGGGGATGCAGAGAACCCCC
>VZRL01003726.1:14291-44532 GCA_013397895.1 Origma solitaria | reverse complement strand
AAAGAAGTTCGCAGAGGACTGTCTCTCGTGGGAGGGACCCCCATGGCTAAGTAGAGAACTCTTCCCCCTGATGGACTGATCCTGACCAAAGGAAACCCCCATACCCTGCCCCCACCCCGGAGCTGTTGGTTAGAAGGAAGGAGGGAGGAGGTGAGCTGAGAAATGGCCTTAATAGGGAGGGGGGTGAGTAGAGAAACAGTGTTTGTAGCAGAAGAATTGTGGCGTTGGAACGACTAAGAGAAGCCACATGCCTTGCCCCAGCCCAGATCTGTTGGTCGGATGGAGAGAGGGGGCAAATAGAGAAACAGTGTTTTGTAATAGAAGTATTGTGATGGACTGACCTAAAAGAAAAAAACCCCACACCCTGCCCCTGCCCGGGAGTTGTTGGTTAGATGGAAAGGAGGGAGGGGGTGAGCTGAGAAGTGGTGCCTTAAGAGGGAAAAGGGGGGGGGGGAGTGAAGAAACGGCATCTTAAGAGCTTATTTTAACTTCTGATTTATCCTCCAACTCTGTTAGATTAATAAATCACTATCTTTGCTACTTTAAGTTTCCCACCTGCTTTTGCCCTCTCCGGTGCGGCCTATCAGTGATCTTATCTCAGCTCATGAGTCCAGTGTGTTTGTGTTAGGTATTTTCCCCTCTCCTCTGCATAGCTGCAGCAGGAGAGAGCATAGAGAGCAAATGTCATAGGTGCCTGGCATTGAGCCAGGGTCAAACCCTCGACAGTCCCACATCACAGAGTAAAAAGGGCTAGTTTGCCACAGGTACTGCTTGGCTAGGGATGAGACCTTCTTTTTCCTCTTTCACCCATATTCAATGTCAGCCACCTGCAGGACCTGCTGCCCTGGGCTGTCTGCATGCTGGGAAGGGGAACCTTGGGCCCAGCTTTCCTCTCATGACAGCAGCATGATCCTGACAGAAAATCACAGAATCTATTAGGTTGGAAAGGACTGCTGAGATCATCAGATCCAACCTAGGACCAAATACCACCATCTCAGTAGAACAGGGCACTAAATGCCCTGCTCAATCCTTCCTTAAACACCTCCAGGGACAGTGACAACACCGCCTCCCTGGGCAGCCCGTTCCAATGTCTAACCCCCCTTCCTGTGAAGAAATTCCTTCTAGGGCTCAACCTAAACCTAAGAGCTTGAGGCTATTTCCTCCAGTTCTGTCGCTGGTTGCCAGTGAAAAGAGACCAACCCCCACCTGGCCACAGGCTCCTCTCAGGCACTTTAGAGAGTGATAAGGTCTCCCCTGAGCCTCCTTCTCTCCAGGCTGAACACTCCCAGCTCCCTCAGCTGCTCCTCACAGCACTTGTGCTCCAGACCCTTCCCCAGCTCTGTTACTCTTCTCTGGACTTGTTCCCAGTACTTCAGTGTAAATAAAAACATTGAGAGGATGCTGTCCTGGAGCTTTCTGTGCCCGGGCAGCCTGCGCAGACTGCTGCAGCTGTGCGCTGCCGGAGCCCCGGCAGTGTCAGAAGGGAAACACGGACACTCACCTGGCACAAATTCCCTGCCGCAGGCTGTTTCAGAAATCCCTGCCGGAGGGCATCCTGTCTCCACACGGACGTGCTTCTCTGCGTGCTGGCCTGAAGCCCCGCGGTGCTGCGCTGCTCCGGGCTGCTGCTGCCACCATGTGCCGGCAGCGCTGCGCTCCCGCGGCACGGAGCGCTGCCCGCGGCACGGAGCGCTGCCCGCGGCACGGAGCGCTGCCCGCGGAGCGCCCGGCCCACTCCCAGCCTGCCACCAGCAACGGGACACCAAACACCGCGGGTAGCCACGGCTTAAAGCCATCCCGACCCTTCGCGCTGTTTGCAGCTCTGCCGAGCCCCTGCCCCAGAGCAGCAGCCTCAGGGCTGTGCTGAGGACGGCTCCGCAGACGGGCAAACGCGCGAAGGGTGAGGAGACGGGGGAAAACAATGCAAAACAAATGTTTCTGGTCAGGTAAGTACAGCTGAATGTGTACTGTGGACAGTGCAGAAAGCCGGTGGCAGCGGAAAAAAACAACCTAAATTTGTGTAACCCGTGCACTAAAGCGACCTCTCTGGCTTTTGAAGGACCCAAGGCACCTTCAGGCACATAGCAGTGTAAGCTTAGGGGTCTGGTGGCTCCTGAGAGAGGGATACTGGGCAGACCCACGTGTTGTGTGCCTGGAACCGGGCAGGTTCTCTGATCTCCACCCAGGCAAAGAACTTAGATCTCTTCTGATTTCTGAACCTTCTCACTACCACTGCGTCTTGCTCATGTCATTATTTTTGAAGTTATCTTGTACTTTTTAATATAATAAGGCATACTAAGTAAAGATTAAATTACTTTTTTGTATTTGCATTTGTTCAAATTCATTCATACAGTAACTTGTGTCAGAAAACCATAAAACCTAAGAATGTATGACAACTTGAAATGTAAGAGCCCCGACAATATTAAACAATGTACTTCTTTTCAGACAAATTTTTAGCAATGTTTTAGTTGAGAGTAACAACAGGAGACACACCTAGTATGATGGGCTTCTGGGTGATGATTACATACACCAGAAAATATTTGTAATATAATAAGTTTTGTTTGTTTGTTTTATTGAGTTCTAAAATAATATTAGATACCAGTTGCAAACTGTTGAGATGTAGCTTAGACATGAGGATGTTGCTTGGATTTTCTGTCACCAAACACATTTGATCTTGCATTTAAGGTCAGCATTAGTCACCTATGCTTGCTTGTTGAGTACAACTTTGTTCCTTTCAGCACACAAGTCTGTGCCTTTTCTGTCCCCGCCACCAAAACCCCGTGCTCAGAGGCCCCACTGCCAGGAAGAAATGTCCTGAGATACAAATACTGAAATTTCACAGGGTTTCCCAAACATCTCTCTGCTATGTAGAACTGTGGGTAAGTCTCTATATAGTCTTGTTTAACAAAATGAATGTGGATTTTAGCTATTTAGAGATTATAAAAATGGTTGGACATATCACTATGATATTGTACAAACCAGAGATACTGGTGGTAATACTGAAGCCACTGAAAAGGAAGAAACAACTGGATTCCAGGTTTTACATTCAGAAAGGCCCCTTCCATTTCCATCCTTTAAAATGCAACACCCAAGTGTAGCAAAAAATCAGGGTGACAAAGAAAACCAAGTGAGAGAGAAATCACTCTTCAATAGTAGTTTGTACTGGGAGGGAAAGAGAGTAAGCAGAGGCTCACAAGCAGCAAAACACCACTGGAGCTGCTTGGCTTATACCTGAGACTCTCAGCTAACTCTTCTCTCATGCAGATCTTCAGTCTTACCATCTCAGCACAGCTCGTTGCCAGGTAGCCAGTAGCAATTAAGAAAGCAACCCATTTTCATTATCATCACCACTCTCATTGCAAAAAAATCCACATTATTTTATCTTCCTTTGTGACAGCCTATTACCAAGGCGGTTTTCTCTGCCCCATGTGCTGAAAAGAGTTTCACACAGCTGTCTGTGCTCCCAGCGCAGCTGATGAGATGCAGGGCTGATTTTGTGAACAGGGTGGGTTCAGCCATCCTGCCCCTTTTCTGCCTGAAGAGCTGACCCCCAGACTGCTTCTCCAGGTCTGTCTGATAACACAGCTGCCTCCTGCTGAGAACTGGGCCAGATACACCGTGGGGGGAAGCCCGGGGATGTACTGGAGCTGTGCTACGGACCTACACTTGGTCCCAGCAGCTCTCAAGACAGTGCAGACAAAACTGGAGTATCCCACACAAGTCAGTTAAACAAAGCAATCAGCATCCTTAGGTGATGGGAACACCCTTTTCATTAATTTCTTCTTTCCTTCCGCCCCCCAAGAAAGATCATGATACTTCACACAAGAGTTCAGAAGCCCAGCAGGCACTGCGATATGTAACAGCTGTTTTGCAACAGGGACAAAAAATGAGCAGCTTGTTCTTTCCGGTCTGAGCTGAGAGTTTCATATTTCAGCTCCTCCTTCACATTCCAGGCCTGCCCAGGCTGCTCTCCCAAGATTTCAAAAATGGAGCCTCTCACAACTAGTTATCCTCTGAAATACTCAGTGCCCAAAGCCAGGGTCTTTGCTGTCTTTCTGTCAATGGTTTTGTGCACCACCATTCTCTGCCTGCTGCAACTCAAGTTTTTTAAACCAAAAATCAAAGATTTTTATTCTTTTGAAGTCAAGGATTCACGAGGAAGGATCATTTCCTTGGAGAAGTACAGAGGGAAAGTAAGTTATTATTTCACTTTTTCTGATTTGATTCCTTACTGACCAAAAAATGTGTACATTTCTAGGTAAATAAAAGTTTTGGTTATGGGAGTTTTTGGCAGAGACTTGTGCTAAATTCCTGATCTTCATACAGTAAGCTGGAGAAAATTTATTTTATCTAGGCCTGCAACAGGAATTATGTATTAGATCTAATTTTTTTAAAATTGTTTTAGCATAGATCAGTATAGCCTAACAGCAAATAGGTGGATTTTAATTAGGAATGATAGCATGTTGGTTTTGGGTTTGGAAGTTCATCTAGTAAATACAATTTTAGTGCATGTCCTAAATACCTGCTTTTTAAAATGCTTATATTTAAACAAATTTGTAAGATAAAATTTATCAATTTAGTGGATTTTTACAGCAGATTGTCTCAAAGTAAATATTTTCAGCTGCTTTCATTATTATCTATTTAAATAAATGATGATCAGACAGATTAAGTTTATTTAGCCTTTCAACAGGAACCATCACGGTAATGAGAGGTGCCATTTTAAGATTCAGTTGTAATCTCTGCACTATCTATAGGGTTTTTCCTTACTATTCTAACTTTATTTCTCTGAAGGCAACTTTGGTTGTAAACGTGGCCAGTTACTGCCAATACACAGACAAAAATTACATCGCACTGCAAGAGCTACACAGAGAGTTTGGTCCCTCCCACTTCACTGTGCTGGCATTTCCCTGCAACCAGTTCGGAGAATCAGAGCCTAGTTCAAGCCAGGAAATAGAATCTTTTGCCAAAGGAAACTATGGAGTAACATTCCCTGTTTTCCACAAAATCAAGATCCTAGGATCAGAAGCAGATCCCGCCTTTAAATTTCTAATAGGTAACTGTTTTCTTTTGTGTATCAAGCTGCCTGTAACCATGGTATTCTCATTGAATTCCAGGCTGAGTGTTTTTGTCAGGAAACATTGTAGTCTTCATAAACTATAGAGAGAAGCAGGCACTAAGAGTAGAACTGATCTCATTTCAGTTTGGATATCAAAAATATGGGCAGAGAATTGGATCCTGAAAGTGTTGGTTTCTCTTCACTGATTATAAAAGCAGCATACTGTGACCAGCCCAGCTAGAAACAACCATTTTGTGGATATTCAAACTTGAGTCCAAAGACTCCCACCTAAAAAATCCCATTTCAAAGTATGTGATTTTTATTAAGAAATGGCTTTTCTTATGGCAAAAGTGTAGTTATGGGAGACATAAAATTACGGGAAGATTTTACATTAACAGATGCAGATGAGATCCTTTTTTTAAGGGGTCTTATGTCTGCCTTTATGTAAACTGTACTGTAAAGCAGAATTATATATACTGTAGTTATATATAATCACTGATTTGTGTTCATTTGTCATATGAATTTCAGGGCCTAGCCTGCAAAACCTGTATGAATACTCCTGTTACAGGGAGCACTTACAGAGTTAGAGCCTCACATTCTCACAAATAAAATGAAACTCTCTTCTGTTGACCTAAGAGCTCATAGACTCCAAGCCACCTCGAAAAGCCTCCCTGAATTTTCCTGAGCTTTGACCAAGTCTTTGGCCCATATTGGTATATGAAAGAAAGAAAGAATAACTAAAACATAACACTTTCCTAACACACCATTTTAACTAGAAATAAAGGCATAAAAAGCCCAAACTTGTATTCCATCTCCTTGCCCTCATAGTCTATTCCACTCTCTCATGGTGCCTCTTGTCAGAAAACTACTTCAATATCTAAATGAAATCTCTCCTAAAGTGTTTCTTTCCCTATCATCTATGATACCTCCTATGTACTTGGCAATTTTTATTGTTGAGGCATTACTTAATAATTGTAATTATAACTATGTTTGTTCCTATCTCCTCTTAGGCATGTTACTAAAAAGGTCGGGTAAATTTGTTGTCCTGAGTTGCCAAAGGTCCAGTGGAGTTATTGAGGTTTTTCCCTCAGCTCTTTACAGAAGAGACTAGAGCACAAAGGCACCAGCTGTGTGGGACGAATACAGATTCTAAATGTCAGTGCCATCAGTGTTAAACATTAATACCTATAAAAAAAATTATTCAGCATTTTCTTATTTGACATGCTGTTTACCCACACGAAGGAGAAAGAGACTCTGGTACATAAACATTTTCAAATGAAGTTTTTCTCTTCTTGCATTCCCATGTTTCCCATTAAATTAATGTGCATTTTCAATTAAAGTACCTGTTTTCTTCATGTAGCCGTCTTGCCAGTCAGAAGGTTGAACGCCTGCATGCTGTACCACGCTTTTGTGCCTGTGACTACTAGCAACAGGATGGCAACAGCACTGTCTGATAATCCAGTGCAAAATTAGTCCACTTGCAGCATAAGTGTGGTGCCAAACATCAATTTGTTGCTTTAAAGAATCAGTTTAGCGTTCAGCACCATTCCCAACCGAACACTGGTTCCCCAGTCAAAATCTATCAGAGTTTTTTGTGAAAGCAGCCTATTTAAGCCATCACCAGTACAACTTCCTGGTCCCATTTCACTTCCCCAAAACTGATATAAGACTGGATTCCCTGAATTAATATGCAGCCCTCATGTCCTCTTCCCTAGGCAGCACAGCACAGTAAAAGCAGGAACTCTTAAACAGTTTCACATGAAGGGGGGAGCATCATTGACTTCCCACATCTCAGAACGTTAACAGGACCAGTAAATCCATGCCCAGACTACTAGCAAAGAATATGGTGGGATGACTTCAGCATATACAGCCAAAGAATCAGTGTGGGGCATGGGGACAATTCTAGGTGTAAGTCACTGAAACTGTGTGATTTCATCCTTACAGATTCCTCAAAGAAAGAGCCTCGATGGAATTTCTGGAAGTACCTTGTCAGTCCTGAGGGTAAAGTTGTGAAATTCTGGAGACCCGAAGAGCCAATAGAAAGTATCAAGCCAGAAGTAACATCATTAATCAGGCAGATTATCATGAAGAAAAGAGAAGACCTCTGAAAAAGCCATTCAACACCATGGGTATATAGCCTTTTACATTCCTGGAAATGTTGCTAGAAGCTAACCCATCAGGTGATTTTGCTGCTCTTTAGCATTGATGTTTGCAATATATCTATTAATGCCTCAAGAACAACTGAGGTTACTGACATGACAAGACATTCACCACCTTGTGGGGATAGACCTTCAATTTACATAAGGGGTTTATTATTTTTTTTTTAATTGCTGGTAATAGCTAAGTAAAATTGTCACCAGCAGGGAAATAGTTAGAAAACAGGTTTATTAATAAATTACTCAGTAATTACACAGGTGTTTTTTTCCCCATCTACCAGTAAGAAAGAGATTTTTATATTCCATTAACACATAATTGCCTCATTATGAAAGACATGTGGCCCAGAAATATCCAAGGCAGGGTTTCTAGAAACAAATGTAACTGAAGATACCTGCTTTACAGTATCTTCTCAAGGAAGACTACTGAATCTTGAAGCTGTCAGTTGCAAAAAATCATACATAGAAAATAAAACTATTAAAAGAAGCAAAAAACTGGGGAAAAAAAAGGTTGCTTGCTTGCTTTATATTTTGATTATTTTACATTTCAATTTTACAACACCTTTAAACTCTTCAGCCTTCTCCATACATTTTTGCTGCGGTACGGTGCCTCAGTGGTGAGCTCGTCACCTGCTGGATTCCTTCTGTTCCGACCCAGATGAAGGCAGGGCCTGTGTAAAAATGCATGGTTGCTAACAGAAACATTCAAGGGGCAACAAAAATCAAGAGCCTGGCACCCTAACAGACATCTTCCTGAGGCAGTCCAAGACAGTGCTCCCCAGCCGCCCATCTACTTCTCATCTCTAGAACAAAACAGCAGTTTTCAAGTAGAGGTAGAAGAAGGGGATGAAGGTTCATGGCTCAAGCCCCCCTCTTCTCACCTTGCAATCTCCCCAAGTCCTGCATCTAACTGCAAACCCATTTCCAGTTCTGTGTCACTGTTCTATTACAAACTGCAAAGTGTTTTGATTTATCTGTTTGAGGAAGAGAGATAGTAAATTTGAATGTGAAACCTCACTCCAGGTGTCCAGGTCTTGAAGGAGGGCTGAGAGAACAGAAATGAGAAAAACCTGTGTCGCAGTAGAATTTTCTATATGAAAAGGACAGATAGAATTAATGTTCTCTTGTAAGACTAACAGTGATTGAAAATACCTAAAAGGCTTCAAAACTTTTTCCAGTAGAGGTAGGCCCTTAAGTGTATTAAAAAGGTGAGAATTTCAAAAGCCATTAAAAAAAATTCATTCGCTTATTGAATTCATTGAGAAATTCACAAAAAATATTTTTGAATATTAAGTAGTGGTACTGATGTGGAAGATTAAACAAAGTGACTCTCAATAATGACAAACATCTTTTTGGAAAGGGAACTCAAACTTAATGCATGACAATTTTATCCACTCAAACTTTCAGAGCCCTGTTAAGGACGATGTAAATGTCTCATTAGACCAAATGAGCCTCCTGCTAGTGTTCAAAACATTACATTAAATCTGTGAAGACAGTGTCTGTTTTTATGCTGAGGTCCTGCATTTTACTCCAGTCTGCTCCTGCATGTATAGTTCCAGCCCTGAGAACACAGAGTGGAACATGTCAGGTGATTTTTGTCATACATCCCGGCTGCTTTGATGGAGCAGGAAGGGAACTGAGATATGGACCTCTTCCCTCACTTGGAGCAGTCTACAGCCCATGGAACTAAGTGTCAGGACAAAATATTTTGCCCATAAAAGGCAGGTATTTCAACTTGAAAATGTACAAGTCTAAAACGTGCATGTCCATTCATATGCACTGCTAAAGTTCCCTGGTATCATTGAATTAAAAAAGGTAGGTGTAAAGAAACGTTGTGTGCTGTTAGTGGAAGACCTGAAAAAAATGCTTATTTTAGTCCTGGCACTGCCTGAGAGTTACTCAGCGTATGGGAAATTTCACCTGGGTCCTTAAAATTCTCAAGATAAACAGTGCAGTATAATTTTCTAGTTTGAAAGGGATCAGAAGGGAAGGAAATGTGTACACCATTTTTTTGTGACTCGCTCACTAAAGCTCATCTTGTTTTTCAGAGGACACAGTGTAATCTTGAATATCTCAATGCCAGCATTAAGATCAAGTGTCTTTCCTGGTATTCAGAAATAGCATGTGATATTAGCAAACAAGTGGACAGAATTACTTAACTCACACCTTCCTGAATCATTCACTCCAGAGTCCTAGAAAAAAAGATTTCGTCAGAAAAAGAGTCATGGATCTTCTCATTTCACTGCTTAATCAAAATGCACTACAACTATCTTCTGAAGAAATTTGAATACAGGTACCATGCAGTCCTGATTCCAAACACTTTTAAGTTTTTCAAAATTTTACTGTTATTTAACATTCCTCCTTAACAAAAACTCAGTGTGTTTGTATTACTTATACATCATAAGACATGCCAGCTCTTCCAATATAATATTTAAGCCAGATCACTGATAAACTAGTAACTTCTTTCTTAAAACTATGTTACCAGTTATCTGGGGTAAAAATAAAGCATCTATAATGGCTAAATCTACACAAATTTGGAAAAGCAAATAAATAAACTGAAAGTCAGAATACTGTTATACAAACACACATTTAGCTGTAGTCAAAAGCCAAGAAAGTAGTATGAATTCATGTTTATATAAATATCCACTTAGAGTTAATTTAAAATACAGCACATAAAAATACAAACTCCAAAATTTTAAACAGACTGATACCTGTTTCTTGGATTCCTAAATAATCACTCCAATTTAAGATTGTTAACCATCTTAGGACCGTTGTTTAAAGGTCAGTCCATGAGCGTTAAAGTTATTTCATTTCCATTTGATCACAACCTATTGCATCTTTCATCCTAACCCTTCATTCCCACCTCAAGCTTCTTCCACTCCTTAGGTCTGGCATATCCTTATTTTCTCAAGCAAAATACCATTTAACTGTGAGCGTCTCTTTCCAACAAGTTGCCTGGGAGTGCAAATATTCTAAATCCATTTCAGTCACCCGTAGTACATGTTCCTGTAAATTCAAGTACTGTCACAAAATGCTTGTTTGCTGAGCCAACACATCAGTGCTCCTTCAAACATTTAGTAGTGTAAGAGAAACATACTCACATAGGGTTCAAACATGAAACTCTTACTTAATACTTACATAATTCAGTAGATTGTTTATAAACCAGTTAGGGTAGCTGTATAACTGTGTGAAATACAGCAACACTTTTAAACTCTCAGTTACACTCCATTTTATACCCTACGTTCACTCTGTATAGCCTAGCACAGCTCCTTTCAGTCAGGGGAACCAGGCAGACATTGGACCAGCTAGAGACCTATGAGATATTTATAACAGCAGCATTTATGCCCTTGTCTCGACAGTGATGTGCTAATCTGACAGTGTAGTCAGTTGCTGGTGTGTGAGGAACAGCTAACTAACAATACACTGCCTAATCACCACACGCAGCTGTGGGGTCGCCGTGGCTCTGCAGACCTTCGCAAACAGCCGTGCTCCTTCTCTTTGCTGTGCAAGGCACAAACAGCAGCACCTAGATAAAACTGGTAATAACAAAGGGTCTCTTCTGCCCTCTAGATGCCTAAAGTGCCAGGATGAGGATAAAATTAACACTCTGTTGGCTGTAGCAGTATGTTTGGTAGGAGCTCGCAGTTCACTATGAATCAAAAAGATCAATGTGCTTCCAACCTTTATTCTTCTCAGCACAGTATTATATCCTGTTCACGCTGTGTGGTTGGCAAGACTATGTGCAGTTGTTTTAATGAATTGATGCTCACATATTAGGTTTTCCTGAGAAGCACTGAGAGAGGAAACACTCTTAGGCTGGCTTTTGTATATACATACAATGGAAAGGTAATTATTTTTCAGATATAGTTACTGTAAGTTAGTGGAAGTGACTTTAAGCCTTTGGTGTCTTTAATTACTCAATTAAAAATAAACCAACAAACAAACAAAAAACACCTCCCCAAAAAAAGATCAAGTTGCACTTGCCAAATATTACTATTAAAAAATTAAAATCAAACTTCTAAATGCAAATGAAGTTTTTAACTGTGTTGCTTTTGCTTTAAAAAAAGCATCCAAGAGCTTAAATTTTAAAAAATATTTGAATTATTTACCTGGTTCAGGTATTTTAAAACTTCCTGTTACCTTAGTATCTAAAAGTAGATTAACACCAGACTCCAAATCAATTAAAAATTCTCACACTTGTTTGAATAATGGAAATACAAGACACCACAATAATACCAAAAATGAACCTGACAGTCAAAAAAGCAATAATAGGGAGAAACCAAAAGATTTCTTACACAAAAGTAGTAGCTTTCCTTTTTGATGACCAAGGTATGTGGGACAAGAGAGCAGCTGCATGTTAGCTGCTGTCAGAATTTTAAGCAGCCAACATACACTGCCGCCCCATCACACACAGTTGCACCACCTGCATCCCTGGAGCCAGAATCCCATCACCTTCCAAAGGAATTGCCTCCAAACAGCGGTGAGCCAGCCCCGCAGCTGGTGACAGTGTAGCAGTGACTGCTGCATTATGTACAGCAGTCAACTAGCAATACACTGCCTACCAGACACAGAGTCCTTGCACAGGGAGATGCCTCCTGAAATAATATGCCTGGAAACGCTTCTTATTTTCTGCCTAAATTCACCATTATTCACCCGTTTTGAGGTTCATCTTTGATACGTGTATATATACAAGTTCAAACAGTATATAGTGTCAAGAAATAAATGTCACAGGTTAAGTGTCTGACTCAGCAAGATCTGAGTTAGAGCAATAGTATAAATCCCATGTGGAGTTCCCAGACTGTCCAAAAGGAATATTGGAATAGTGTTGCAAACAGTCTCTTGTTTTAGTTGTGGGAATACCAGTATAGTATGTTACCTCTGCAAGTTAATTTGTATAATACATGCTTACTTAAATCCTTTTCTTTGTGGGATACTTGTTATAGTCACTGTTGCAACCCTGCCTCTAGTCTAGATGAGCCCAAAGTAAAACTCAGAATAGACAATTTTATTTTGAAATTAGAATTATCATTGGTTACTCCTTAGTGAAACCTACCTGTAGGTTACAAGCCACAGCATACCTCTATTTACAGCCTCTTAATGGAGAATAAATAAAGGTTTTGGGATTGAAGCTTATGAATTTAGTTGGGATGGAGGTAAAATTTTACCTCCAACACCCATTTTGATTGAAAGTCCTTTGAAGTCATGCTGGAAAGGAGGTACTGAGTAAGACACTTTGTACAAAAGCCAATGAATGCTCTATTTGAAGCATTCACTTTGTTCCTTCAAAATTGGTCTTAAATCACTCAAAATAAATCTTAACTCAATACAAAACAAAACATAAAACGTTTACTTCCTTGAGTGCTGCTGCTGTTAGCAGCCACAGAAAGTACTGGCTAATTGAGTTCTTCTTGTTCCACAGCAAGAGGAGGCCACCTCTGAGTTTTCCGTGATGGTTTTGAACGAAACAATATGGAGTGCAGGTAGCAGCTGTGGACACATCAGAGATAACAGCCAGCTAACATGCACTGCCAGACTGTTACATTCTCTTCAGTTTTGGCCATTAGTTCCCCTTCACCACCAGCCCCAAAGTTTTTTCTCCTAGATCTCAGTCATTGCTCACTTCAGCAACACGGCTTTTCCCATGGGTCACTCACATAAAATATATATGTTGGAGCAACATTTTCAGCATGCTGGAGGTTACATTTCTATACTGTCATAATATCGAATGGCACACTGCTTATCTCCTGCTTCAGTGTTTTTCAGTGGGGCCAATTCCATCAACACCTTCACTTCCCACTCCACCAGTCTGCGTATCGCAGTCTGACCCGGCTTTGTGATATATGTCCACTCCTTAAGACACAATCTGCCTGTATTTTACCTGTTGATTACTGTTAACCAATTATTTTTGTTATTAGTAAGTTTCCTACCTATGTTCCCACCATACATGTAAGTTCTTTGTTGTCTCCTTTATCTTTTACCACCATCTTAAATGTGGACAAGTGAGCTTACAGTGTCATTGAAAAGAGAGCGCTGCAAATCTATACAACTCTTTCTACCAGGTCGAGTAACTTTTGCTTTTAAAGAGAAAGCAGTCCCTCTAGTGCACCAGAGGAGAAGCCCGAAGGTGTTTTTGTTTCTTCCCCTGAGCAGATGTCGATTTACTATAACTTGTGTTTTTCTGACAGTGCAGATGCTACACTTGAGAAAGTATGTTAAGGATTAATAGGAAAGAATAAAAGCTACGTGTTGTGGGGGTTTTTTCGAAATCACTTATTTTCCGTAGTTTGCTTCCCTCCTCCCTCCCTCCCTCCCCTAAGAAATGTACAGAGTGGAACTCTCAGTGCAGTGCATACAAAGGACTGCGAATGTCTGCGCCTGTCCTTACCTTAGCCGCTCTCCGTGGACTTTGCTTTCTGCTCCACTTCAGGTCTTTTCCAAGTGTTCTCATCGCGTCATGCTTGAAAAAAAAAGCAGAGAGACACAACACTTTGCAACCGCGCAGCTCAGTTTATTCACCCTAAATCACTCTCCATCCAGCCTTGATGCCGGCTAAGCTTTGCTGGGAGCCACGGCCCCGGGGACAGGGCAGAGCCGCCGAGGAGGACATCTCCCCGGCCGCAGTCCTCCCCAAAGCGCCGGCAGCCCCTGCGCCCCCACGGGACACGGTTACCAAAGCAAGTCCTCATCCCTCCTGCGCGTCCTCCGGGCGGGCTTTTCTAATTCCCACTCCATCTCTGCCGGGGCTTCCTGAAGCCGCTGCCGCCAGCTCAGGAGAGGTGCCTCGACTTGGAGCAGGATCCCTCCGAGCCAGTGCGTGACAAACCCCCTACTCGCACGGCAACCTGTAGCGAGGGAAACTTATAGCCCGGCCAGCCCTCGGAGCGCCGCTCTCCGCTGGGAGGCGGTCCCAGCTCCTCCGCCTCCCACCGCACCGCTCCCTGGCGCCCACATCGTCCTTTAAGCATCCGGCAGGCGCGCCCGCCGAGGCGGGAGCCCGCGCCCTGGCCCGGCCCGGCCCGNTCCCGCGGCCCGCGGGCAGGGCGGCGGCTGTGCCAAAGAGCCCTGGCTCGGCCGCGGGCACAGGCAGCCCGCCACACCGACTCCCCGGGCGGCCGCTGTCCGCCCCACCGAGGCCGCAGTGTCACCGTGCCCCTCGGGCTGCCCCGTGGCCGTGACACGGTCTGGGGGTGCCATCAGCTCGGCCCCTGCCCCCCGCCTTGGGAATGGGGCAAGTTTCACAGAATCGCACAGTCACAGAATAAACTAGGTTGGAAAAGATTTCTGGGGTCATCAAGTCCAACCTCTGACCAAGCACCATCATCAATAGACCAGGGCACTAAATGCCGTAGCGTCCCGCACAAAGTACCGTAGCAGATCTTTCTTTAAACACTTCCAGGGACGGCCACTCCACCACCTCCCTGGGCAGCTCATTCCAGTGTCTAACCACACTTTCTGTGAAGAAATTCCTTCTAAGAACCAACCTAAACCTAATGGCTTGAGGCTATTTCCTCCTGCCCTGTCACTGGTTGTCGGTGAAAAGAGAGCGACCCCCACCTGGCCACAGGCTCCTCTCAGGCAGTTTAGAGAGTGATGAGGCTCCCTGAGCCTCCTTCTCTCCAGGCTGAACACCCCCAGCTCCCTCAGCTGCTCCTCACAGCACTTGTGCTCCAGAACCTCCACCAGCTTTGTTGACATTCTCGGCCCTTCTCTTCAGCACAAATCCCCTCACAGCTCACATCACCTGTGTCCCATGGACACTTCGCCTACTGTGAGGAGCCGGGCACCACCACACAGGGAGCAAGGTCTAGTTGATGCCACACTGAGGCACTGAAGCCAGGCTGTCCGAAACTGAGAGTTGAATGTGGTGCCGCTTTCTCAGAGCCAAGGCTGAGCAAAAGGCATCGCAGCCCTTCGGTACATCGCAGCTCCCATCGGTACACTGCTGGGAGCCTATCCTCCAGCACAGGTCCCCAAATTCAAAAGTAAGCAAATCTCACCATCTCACCAACATCTCACACTACCAGACTCCAGAAATAACCTGCTATCATTTGCTTTTACATGATAGACAAAGACAGAAAATTCAGGGGAAATTGGGAAGAATTGCTTGATCCCAGCAGATGAGTCGCTTATGCATGTGTTTTGTGGAGTTTGTGTGCCAGAGGGACTGTACACATACTTAGGCACTCACTTCACTTGAGAAAACTTGAGCACAAGTTTGACAGGAGAAAGGTAAAATATATTTTTTCAAAATGCATGGTTTAGTTAAATCGAAAGTGGTAGAGAAAAGTTACTGGTACATGTAACTTCTGTCTTTGTTTCAAAGTAGGTTCAGAACCATTTTTTTTCAGTCCTTGTTATAGTTTCAAAATTTGGGGTGACACCACCCAGGTTTTCAAGAGAGAGATGCAGGCAGTCACACAGCATGTAAAAGGCCCCATTTTTCCTATTTCTAGACTTTGGACCTGAGAAACAAAATTTTAAGTGTTCTTTTCTAAGAGCAAGAAAGAGAGCGACACTTTTCAGAATACGCTGAAAGCATTTTTCACTTTCTTACTGTTTCCAGAAAGCAGGAGAGATTTTTCTAAATCTTCCATTGAAAAAAAAATATTTGAACCAATTAAAAAGTCTTCTGCAAAAATCTTCTCGTGTAATTTCTTATTTCCCATCTAATTCTA
Source organism: Origma solitaria (assembly GCA_013397895.1). NCBI lineage: Eukaryota > Metazoa > Chordata > Aves > Passeriformes > Acanthizidae > Origma > Origma solitaria. The sequence goes on along the minus strand of VZRL01003726.1, from coordinate 28,648 downwards.
TTTTACAGCTGCATGCTCCCCATCTGCAGTAAAACATCATGTAAGCAAGATGATGGAGGAGAACATTTTTATTGATGCCTGTGCAATAAGCAATAATTAAATATCAGATGATAGAGTTGTTTTGCCAAATCAAGGTAAAACTATTTCGAGAAAGTGCCACCTTATTACCTGCCTTTGTGTTGGTAAGGACACAACTAAGCACACCCAGCATACAAAGTGGCTGGGTCACTCAGCACCTTCTTAACGCTTTCTGTAAAACAAACAGCACACAAGGCACTGCTAGCATAGCTTCACAAAGGATTGTTTGCAATGCTTCAGTTGCTCGTTTAACTGAATGTGAGTTTTTTCCTACAAGACTAACGTTTAATGAGCAGGGCCAAATATCGTCACCCTGCCTAACAGCAGACTCTGGCATGCACTGCAAAGCCAGCTCACTTGAACACTCAATAAATCAGAAACACTCAGGTGGAGCGTATTGAACTTATCAGACCAGTGTTTGAGGCTCTTAACAAACCTTTTTCTCACACTGAAAAGTTTCTTTCAGGTGAGAAAACCTGCAACCGTGCAGTTTGTTTCATGGTGGGAGGAAAGAGGTTGCAGTTGAGAGCTATATGATTGAAAACTAGAATTAAATTCACAAGTCTTTCAAATTCAACAAGGTTTTGTTTGAGTGAATTAGGATTAGAATTAATTAATGATGAGCAATTAATTAAAGATTGAATAATATGACCCATTGCAATTGGTATTACAAGCAGTGATTCCTACCTGCAAGCCTTCAACTCATGCATGCACATGTGAATCATGAACAGATTATAAGAAAAGATCTGGAGGTTTTTCTATAAAATTTATCCTTAACACTGATTAGCAAGTGGGAAATATGCAAAGGTATTACATTCGGTAGCAGCCTTAAGTAGCTCCATAGGTGAAGTCAGTGGTCAATAAAAATAAGCAGGAGTGCTATGGGGAAGTCTGAACTTCACTGTGTTTGTTAAGGAGGATGTGTCAGGTTGTTAAAAAGTTATTATAACACCAAAGATATCCTTAATACTTTCTTCTTCACTTGAAGCACGTAGTGTTTTGGAAATTGTGCACTAGGTAGAGCTCTGTTGTCACACAGAGATTGTAACTGAATTTTAAACAGAGGAGATTTGTTTTAGAACAGTTGTACACAGTGAAGTGTATCACTTCTGTAATGTTTCCAGCATCTCACTAATGTGTCTTGAAAGTGAGGTTGTCTGGGTTAAGCGTCTTCATTTCTTTCTCACCATGGACTCATTTTAGGCTCCTCATTATGAAACATATGCAGCTGGTTGTTCAGTTATTCCACTTCAGTACTAGAAATGTGGCTGAAATTTTGTAGCTCACTGTAAAAATATTCCCAAACCGATATGAAAAAACCATGTAGTTTGTCCTCACTGGCAGCAGATGGTGCTGATATGTTGTGCCTGGTACTTCTTTGAAAGTTGGTATTCAGGTTATCAATACCGTAGTAATGTCATTTTTTCTCATCCATTATCCCTAAGGTCTTTTAATACAAAATTGCCATCATCCTCATCATCATACACCAGGATTTATCAAGATAAAATACAAGTCTGTAGTTTGAAGGTGAGGCTTGGACATCAACAGCAAGCCTCACAACATTATCAGAGAATTAAGCACTGACTGAATCCACATATTTCAGGAAAAGTTGGATTCATCACATGAAGACTGCTGAACAAGGACTCAAGGATTAATACTTTTAGGACATAGGTATTTGAGGATACGATAATGAGGTTGCTCCTTGCCAAATGATTGCTGGCAAGACATGATGGTAGCTTACACCAGGTTCTGGCAAGTAGAGAGATCACAAGCGCTCGTCATAGAATATTGTCTAAAAAGCAATAGATGACAGATTGTCTCCATGTCAGATAAAGAGGGAGGTGAACAAAACTGGTCCTTATGTAATCTTTCAGGAAACTTTTGCTCACATAAAGGCCTAGTTTGAGAAACCGTGCTAGCTAAGGAGCACAGGAACGTAGATATCAAGGCCACATTGGACTGGATACCCATGAGATGATGCAGTCACTGCCTGTGACACCCAGGATAAACCAAGAAAGATGTAAAAAATTGTGTTAAGAAAAGGGTTACCATTTATCAATGTGAGGGATCTGAATAAGATTTATCACAGGTTTGAGTTGCCATTTGAAACAGGTGGAAAAAATCTGTTGAATACATAATGGTGAAAATTTGTTTCCATTTTTCATTTGCAAAATCAAGAGAAATTTCTGGGAATGAAGGCCTCCAACTTTCTGCCAGAGGGAAAATTATGTCCCAGCTTTGTTATATGCTTACTGAGCAGAGATCCTGAGATATGAAAACATCTTAATTTTTCTTCCTGTATTTATTCATTGTTCTCTCTAGATTTTCAGCCACTACACCAGAAAGATCCCAATCTTGTTGCCTGCTCAGTGCTTAAGTGCTTCTGAGTGGGTTAGAGGAATGGTTCTCACAGCGGTACAGACAAAACACTGGGTCTTTCTAAGTGGCTGACAGTTGTAGTAAATGGTAGCTCTCATTTATTAAAGGGGATTTTGACCCTTAAGTATTTCTACCTGCAATAGAAAGCAAAGCACACAAGGGGAAGGAAGAAATCAGGAAAGAAATAGGGACTCAATTCATGTGGCTGTTCTCATCACATCATTTCACACTGCAGTGAGCAGCTGTTGTTTAGACTCCAGAATGAAATATTGTTGACCAGGTAACTGGAATATTCTGGCAATGAACTCAAAGCTTCATTTTAGCTGTACAAAGGAGAGGTAATTAAGAGGACAAGAGGAGGAAATAGTTCCTGCTTCTTTGCTGGGGCTTATATTAAAGCCAACAATTAACATCTCAGTCCAGTACTCTGCCCATTAGAAATCTCCCATTACATTTATCTTTGCCAGCACAGTAAAAGTGGTTGTGAACATGAGGGGAGTGAGCTCTACAAAATAACTTCCACTATTACTCTTCAGATGAACCCCAATGCTCAAACATTAAGGAAAATTACATCTCCTATGCAAACAAGTGAGAAAATAAGGAAAAATATGTAATTGTTATTTTTGTGCTGCATTTTGTCACAACAAGTATGCATTACGTGCATAGACTGGTGTATAAAAGGCTAAATGCTGTCTTTATACAAATTTTTCTGACTTTTGCCCATTTGTGCCACATTGTCACCTGCACCTAAACCCCTTTTATTTGCAATGTTAAATTTAGCAATAATGACAAGACTTGTTGACAAGGATGTGTGAATAGACCAAGCCTCTATTTAGCTCAGGGAGGACTTTGTGTCACCTGTCACTTTCTGCTTTTATTCATTTAAAAAGAGAGAGCTAGAAAAAAACACAAGAAAATAAGGGCACCAAGGGATAAGTGCATTTTGATAAATTATATTAATTTTCATGTAACACACAGTTAACTCCCAGGATTTTCAATTTTAATGTGACCTTCAGCTTTCATAAAACAATAGCCTATTTCTTCATCAGCGCACTATAGTAATTTCCTGGTTTTTCTTTTCCATGGACAGATCAAAAGCTGTCCTGCTAGGTCATCCATCCCAGGCCTTTCTACTAAGTTTTGCTCTTCAGTGTGTTTTCCCTTTTTATTTTTTTGTGCACATTACAAATCCATTTCAGCACAGCATTGCTGCAGTCCAAGTCAAGGCTTCCAACAGGCTGGGTTCCTGTGCTAGCATTAGAGAGTGCACACAATGTAAAACTACATTTTGTTTAGCCTTGGATAAATTCCAGCTCAACAAAAGAATCTCTGGGTTCATTGCCAGCTGCCAGCTCTGTGCCTAAATAATATTTCATCCTGAAATCCCAAGAGTCTGGATTAGTAAACTACCAAAATACCACTCAGACATGGTTCTTTCCAAAACTTCTCTAACAGCTTCTATTGAAAGCACAATACTTATTTCCACATTACTAGTACCAAGCTGCTATATGGTACTGTGCAGTTAAGTACTGCAAAAAGTAATTACGGCTCTGAATAATTATGAATTGCAACTATATCCAAGGCTTCAGGCACCTGCTGTAGGTAATTCCTCTCAGGTTGTCTTGGACAGAGGGAAAAGTTTCTAACATTCTTTCCTGGATAACCTTAAAAAGCACTGTCATCTCTCATTGCAAGTACATTTCACTCAAGTAATTGATGACAGGTTCAGCTTCATCACCTGCAAGTTCCTGAAATTCTGCTGCACTTTTGTATGATTTCCCATGGAAATAAGTCTCTGGTTTCACTACAAAAGACTACTATTTAGGGAATTGTGTCTGACTGTATTTTCAATATAGTTGAACGCATAAGCTGAGTTTTCAGTTAAGATGCTGTTCTGGGTTTGTTTTTCCGTTTCACTCTTTCAAAACTACCTGTTTACAATCATCAGATCAAAACAGATCTTTACAAACAGATAATATCCCTCCCCATTGAGATAACAACTTCAGGTAAGCACTTTTTTGATGACACAGGTTAAGTCATACCCATGGCACTTCACAAACTTAATGCTGAAGATACTCAGTTTGTACCTTACTCCACAGGAGATGTTGATCTATTTCAACTCTTCCATGTTTTTAAGCCTCTAAAACCCTTTCTTGATATTCAGGGTATAGGGGTAGGTCAAATTCATCTCTGTCAATCCACAGTGCGCAAAATTCCTTCTCCTCACAGGAGATATATTTCTACCCAGCTTGTCTCAGAGACACTGTGAGTCTCTAGTCCTGCAACGTTCTTGGAACTGCTGGATTCCTGAACTCACTCAAAGGCCCACTGAGACAAAGAGCACTTCTGAATTTTCTGACATATGAATTCGATAGCAAAACTAAAAAGAGGAGCACACAAACCACACAGGCAGCAACATCATATATACATGTGTGATTAGGATTATGTAGAGAGATCCTGCTAAAGTCACTAGACTAATTTGCATACTTAAGGTTAAGAGCATGTACTAATGTTTGTAGACCTCAGGCAATGGCGTTCTCCAATGCATGCCCCAGCAGCTCAAATACTTCCCAGAAGAACTGGGACAGGCTTCAGTAAATGGCTCAGGCACCGAAAAGCTGAAGTGTGGGGGGATGCAACCCAACACCAAAAGGGCATTATTGGGCTTTTGAGAAAGCTGCTGTGGAGACAGAGGAAATAAGACAACTGAATGCCTTGCCTGGCGTCTCAAAGAATCCTTCTGCTGTGGGACTGCTGAGGGTGGAAGAACACCAGGTACCGTTCATCACAGCAACAGTGCACCGTCAGCAATACCGCCCCGACCGAGACTCTGTGATTCCCATCCATAAGATGATTTGTGAACTGGAGAGCCGAGGGGGGATCAGTAAGGCTCATTCACCCCAGCTCCCTCAGCTGCTCCCAGTGCATAAGTCCAGTGGAGAATGGAGACTGACAGTGGATTACCGCGGTCTGAATGAAGTCACGCCACCACTGACTGCTGCTGTGCCGGACATGCTGGAACTTCAGTAAGAACTGGACTCCAAGGCAGCCAAGTGGTGCCACCATGGACATTGCAAATGCATTTTTCTCCATTCCTCTGGCAGCAGAGTGCAGGCCTCAGTTTGCTTTCACCTGGAAGTGTGTGCAGTACACCTGGAACCGACTGCCCCAGGGGTGGAAGCACAGTCCCATAATGTGCCATGTGCTGATCCAGGCTGCACTGGAAAAGGCTGAGGCTCTGGAACACCTGCAATACATTCTTGGCATCAGCATATGGGGGAACACAGCAGAGTAAGTTTTTGAGAAAGGGGAGAAGATATCAAGATCCTCCTGAAGTCTGGTTTTGCCATAAACCATGGTAAGGGCAAGGGACCTGCCCAGGAAATTCAGTTTTTAGGAGAAAAATGGCAGGATGGACATGGTCAGATTCCAACGGACATGTTCAATAAATTAGCAGCTATATCCCCACCAACCAGCAAGAAGGAAGCACCTAGGCTTTCCTGTGGGTTTGCAGGATGCATATTCCAGATCACAGTCAGATTTTAAACCCTCTCTACCATGTGACATTAAATAAAAATGATTTCAAGTGAGGACCTGAACAACAACAAACTTTTGAACAAGTGACACAGGAGATTGTTCATGGAGTGGTCCCTGGGCCAGTCAGGACAGGAGAAGGTGCGAAAAATATGCTCTACACCACAGCCAGGGACAATGGTCCTTCCTGGAGTCCTGGCAAAAGGTACCCAGGAGACTTGAGGATGACCCCTGGAGTTCTGGAGTCAGGAACACAAAGGATCCAAGACCTGCTACATCCCAAGTGAAAAAGAGATGTTGGCAGCTTATGATGGGGTTTGAGCTGCCTCAGAAGTGATTGGCACTGAAGCACAGCTGCTTCTGGCATCCCGACTGCCAGTGCTGAATGTTCAAAGGGAAAGGGCCTTCCATGCATCATGCCACTGGTGCTACATGAAATAAATGGATTGCTCTGATCACACAGTGAGCCCAAATAGGAAACCCCAATCACCCAACAGTCTCGGAAGTCATCATAAACTGGCCTGAATTTGAAAATTTTGGATTATCATCCCCAGAGGAGGAGAAGGTGACACATGCTGAGGAGGCCCCACCATACAATCAGCTACCAGAAAACGAAAAGCTATATGCTCTCTTCACTGGTGGTTGCTGTAGGGATAAATTGAAAATGGAAAAGTGCCATATAGAGTCCTACACTACTGAGGGACAAGGTGGAACCAGTCAGTTCACAGAGCTGAAAGCCATCCAGTTGGCTTCAGATATTGCTGAACCAGAGAAATGACCAGTGCTCTGTCTCTACTCTGGCTCATGGATGGTGGCAAATGCTCTGTTGCAGTGGCTGCACTGATGGAAAAAGACCAATTGGCAGTGCAAAGGGAAACCCATGTGGGCTGCTGAAGTGTGAAAAGACACCTGTGCCCAGGCAGAGAAGTTGGCTGTAAAGCACATCACGTAGATGCACAGGTACCCAAGAGTAGGGCTGCTGAAGAACAGAACAATGGAGAGGTCGATCGAGCCGCCAAGACTGAGGTGTCTCAGGTGGATCTGGACTGGCAGCAGAAGGGTGAATCACTTCTCCCTCAATGTACTGATGATGCCTCAGGTCACCCATCTGGATGGGCTCATGACTGAGGGGTGGACTTAACCATCGACACTCTCTCCCTTGTTATCCACGACAGTGGCAGACTGGTTACTTCACACAACCACAAACCCACCAAGGCAAGAGTTACTTAAAATGGTGAAAACAACCACTGGATGGCTTTTAGGGAAGACAGTTTGGATTAGGTCTGCCTCAAGCAAAGGCAAATCCATCCACGTGACTGTGCTTGCTCAAGGACCTGGGTGGCCTTGGTGGGTAATAAAGGACAGGGAAACATGATATGTACCTCAAGATTTGCTTTTTGAGTGAGAACATTCTGTAATATTGAGTTGTATAATATTGGTTGCTGAATGACGCTGCCACTGTGTGCTGTAACTACCACGGGCAACAAGGATTGACTGCTCCTAATAAACCGGTGATGAGCTCCTGATGCAGCTCACAACCAGCGAGCAACACACAAGCCCTCCTGCCCTGGAAGATGTCTAGGGAGGATAGAGCCCACAGCCATGGACTACATGAACTCAAGATGGGATGCCCATTGAGTATAGATATAATGCCTGTGCTTGCGTATACTTATATATATATGTATATATATATATGTATATGTATATGTATATGTATATGTATATGTATATGTATATGTATATGTATATGTATATGTGTATGTGTATGTGTATGTGTATGTATATGTATAATGTATATGTATATGTATATGCATATGCATATGCATATGTATATGTATATGTATATGGTGGGAAGGTGTAGGATGTGGGCATGATGCAGATCGTATGGAATAAGGGGTGAATACTCTCCTGGTTTCAGCCAGGACAGGGTTAATTTTCTCTCTCTGTCAAAACCATGTGGGTATGCCTAGGTTATCTGCCAGTTGGGGGGAAAAACGTGATTCTCACTTCCAAGAAGGAAAAGGGCATGGGGCCCATATTGTTCTCTGTCTCAGAAAGCTGCAAAACACCAGGCAGGCAGGAGTGCTTGTTTTGACTTCGTGAGCACTGTCTGTGTAATCACCCTCTTCTACACATTGTTGTTAGTAGTATTGTTGTTGTTACTTTTCATTTTCTTATCTCATTGCTGTTTCCAGTAAATTGTTATCTCAACCTATAATTCTGCTTTTTTTTCTCTCTTTCTCTCTCGTACCAGCAGGAAGGAGAGGGACCAGAGAGCTGGGAATGACTGCACGGAGTTTAACTTCCAGCTGGGTTCAAATCATGACACCCTCACAGGCAATTGCAACAACAATTTCCTGGGTGAAAAAGAGAACAGTGTCAAAATTCAAGTTAACCTACTTTAACAAGTGAGTTCTAATTGTGATTGCATTGTCCACATAAGAAATCTGGAGATTTTGCTGAAAATGAATGTTTTCATTTGTTTTACCAACACGTGGAAACCTTGAAGACACTTACTGATTTATTTTTCATAGTATTTTATTTAAGAGTATAAAGTAAATATTGAACATAAATAATCACTTGCTATCAGAGTTTGAACAGGTGCTAGGTGCAAGGCAGACTTTAAGACTGTTTCTGCTACAGCTATGAAATAGTTGTGCCAAAGCAAACTACAGCCTCTTTTGACCTCATTAGCTTTAGCTGTTTGTTAAGGCTGTGCAATGCAAAATGCAAATAATGGCTGCTGACCAGAAGCCAGGGTTTATAAAAGATGAAGTGTGATGTTGCTGTCAAATAAAAAAGACTGCAAAATGCTTTTCTTTTTCCTGAAGTTAGACATAGGGGAAAATATTTAGAAAAATATTCAGGAAAACAAGGTAATGAATGTCAATGAAATACCATTTTTCTGCAGTCACTGAAGAGCCAAACTCAAAAGGAGTGGTTTAGTGCTGCTGCTACAGCACCATAGCCATGTTACAGTCTGGTCTCTACATGATCATCAGTGCTCGAGTCATCTCAGTGCCTGTCTGCCACCACACAGGCTCTGTGGCAAACAGACAGGAGCATCATTTGCATCTCTGTGTTGGAATATGAATGGGAGTTGTATGGACAGTGATCAGAGCAACTAAATAACAGCAAATGTGTGCCCGTGTTTACAAACAACTTGATATAAACATCAAAGCAAGAGCATTTCTATTAGTGACACGCAGAGGGTAGCTCAGACTTGTGAATGGGCAATATTTTCTCTTGATGACCCATTGAGCAACCCTGGCAAGCCGTGCAGAAAAATGCCATGCTGGATACTGCCTTTAGATCAAGTGGTAATATTGTTGATAAAAAAGGTTTTCACAAATTATAACAGAAACCCTATGCCATTTCTAAATAACTCCATCCAGGTCCCTTCTGCCCTTTCCATCCTGCAAAGGCTTAAAATTACTGACTTAATATGCACGTACCTACTAGAAGTTAGCTGTCTTTCTAGTATTTAGTTCTAATCAAACTGTACCTCGAGGTCTAGTGTAATTTTTTAATTAACACCTAAGAATTTTATCCAAGGAAAAACCCCATGTTCCCAGAACAAAGTATATGTGAAACTGGTGTGCATATCTTCAACACATGATCAGTAAACCCTTACCTTGGCACCCCCAAATTAAAAGGTATTTTTCTCTTTCACCTGAAAATGTTCCAGTTGTCTGTAGTTCTGCACCATCACGTTTCCACAGCCTTCACCTGGGGTTGACTTCTGATGGAACAACCATGAAACATGGACATCAAGGGGGCAGGTATTTTTTTCTGTCCCCTTTGATCCCATCAACTCCTGCCTGACAGAAAGGGACTGGGAGACCTTCTAATTTACTGTTGTCAAAAGCAGTCATGTTGAAAGCAGTTTTAACCTGTGCAAGATATTTGCCCACTTTTTATGCAGCTCTTGTATGGAAGTGGATGGATAAGTATCAATTTTAAGTACACCTTTGTAGATTAAAGGAAATGTTTCTAGTGTACCACTAGAAATATGTTTATACCTTGCACCATGACCATACCATGTTGTTCCAAACACCTTTTATCAGTGTCTGTGTGTCTGATGATGCTTCTGTGAGCCTGAGAAACATCTTCATCTGATTAGCCAATTTTCAGCCTTTCCAATTAATAGGGCTTCAAATTAATTAAATTTTTAAAATACATCTATGATAATTTTCTATTACTTTTAGATCACATCTCAAAATTAATCAAGGAACCTTTTGCTGTAAAAAACCATGAGTAAAACTAATCAGTGGAAATGCCATAGCAGGTTCACTGAAAAAGTGGATGAAAATGTATTTCTAATTGTGAAAAGACTTGCAGTAGCAGCATGATCAACAGTACTCACAATCCAACAGGGTGGTTATTTTATTGCTGCATCCTACAAAAAGTGTACATTTTTAGTGTGTCACTTCATTTCTGAGGAATTAATATGCTTAGGGGCATTACAAAATTGTATACGCTATACATTTTGTGTTTCATTTCATAAAACACAGAGGGGAACTGCAGATATATACATACATGTCACCCTTTGTTACCAGTTTATTCTCTGCTGAATTCAGGCAGACAGGAAGATTTGGTCTCTCTTGTCTGCTATCAAACTAGAGCTTTCATACACCATTTTGGCCAAAGTGGCAATGGTCTTCTGCAGAAATATAAATGTCACTGAAGTCATCCCAGGGCTGAGCCCGTAGTGTCCCAGAAAGGGCTCAGCACCATTGCTTCTAAAAAATGTCAGTGCTGCAGACATGAATTACCTGAGACACTCAGTGATAACTTTTGCAGTTTCCTAGCAGCCATGCAACTGCATGTTGTGCTGACAACAGCCACCCTTCTCCTTCCAAACACATCTCTGCTTGCCAAAAGCACAACAGTGTGTGCAGGATTTCAACTCCCCTAGGAAATCCACTGAAGTGATGATGTGTGTCAGCTTAACCATCACACAAGCCTGTCACAGTTGGACTGCTGTTGATGTGCATGGACCCATGCAAGAGCACTGGAAAATCTGAGTACTGAAAAATGGATAATTTCACAGAGAGAAAATCGCTACCCTGGGTGGATCACAGTGCGTCACTTGTGTGTCACAGAAATATAAAATTATCAGGTACCACTTCATGTGTGTTATCAGTGGTTCAGCTTTCAAACTAGTAGATGAAATTAAATTTATCCATTCAGAACAGTTTAATATTATTCTTTGCATTTCTCTTTACTTGAGTTAACATGACTATATGTTAAAGGCAGCATGTTTTAATCGAAAACTTTCTGCTTTCTGCAGTCTCTGCTTCAATGAAAGCAAATATGCATACCTGACGCAAAATGAAGCTTACATCAAATCTGTACCAAAAAATGGCAATTTTTAGCGCTATTTAATCATCACAACGAATACAAATATACACATACAGTTGCACACATGAACGATATAAGTGCACTTTGTCAACATTGTAGGTGCAAAATTCCACGGTGGGGCAGGTGCATCGTGTTTAACCACCTGGGATGATCAGCCTGCTTTCATACCAGCCAACCCCAGCCACTGTCCTGTCAGCCACGCTCGTCTGCTCAGCTGACTAAAACCTCTGGATAAAACAGGGAAGATCGTAGTTTAATTTCTGCTTTCATTGCATTCATTAGCAAGCTACTGATGGCGAGCTGCCGGCTCAGGAGACGCGGCGGGTCGGCGTGCGAAGCCTGCGGCGGCCGTGCCGCGGCGCAGAACCCTCGCCTCTGCCGCGCTCGTCCCATCGCTCCTCCAGCAGCGCGGGGGAAAGCGCGAACACCCTTATCCAAGACAGAACGGGGAGCGTGCCGTCGGGTGGGGTGCTCTGCCAGCCTCACGCTGCAGAGGCTCCGCTCCGCCCCGGCCGCGACTCGGGTGCCCGGGGCCGCGGGGCTCTCAGCGCGGCACCCATCGGAAGCGGTGCCCGCCGGCGGCGGTGCGGAGGGTGAAGGCGTTTCCCTGAGGGAAGGCCAGGNAGGCGCGGGCCCGGCCGAGAGCGCTTGGCCGTGGGGCTGCCTCTCGGGCTGCCTCCCGGGCTGCCCCCGGGGCTGTCCCCCGAACTGTCCCCCGCGCTGCCCCCCAGGCTTCGCAGGGCGGCGCGGCACTTCTCCGACACGGCCCGCAGCATGGCGTCCACGCCCTCCGCATCCTCCCGGCCGGGACCAGCCGGGGAAGCGGCGGCGGCGGCGGGAGGAGGGAAAGGACGAAGAGGAGAAGGAGGAGGAAGAGCTGTCCCGTCGGCCGTTTGTGGGAGCATCAGAGTCTGCGGGGGAGAGGTAGAGCGAGTTCCGCGATTTGCCGAGCGCCGCCCCGTCCTGTTCCGCGCCACACTGTGCCCCACTGCTCCATCCCACACCTCGCTGCCCTGCCCCGACCTGCACCGCGCTGAGCCCCCTCTGCCCTGCTCCGCCCCGCAGTGCTTTACCCCACACAGCAACAATCCACATTGCTCTACCCCACCCCGTCCAGCCCCACATCACCCTGTCCTGCACCACACAGGCCCACACTGCACCAACCCATCCCGTTCCACGTGCCCGCCCCCTCCGCCGGCTCTGTCCCACCCCGCACTGCCTCACCCTGCGCCCTATCCCCCCTGCACCCGACATCACACTGTCCCCCAGGGGCCAGCTGGGCCCGTGGGGCAGCCAGGCCAGATGGTGTGGCAGAACTCACGTCAAGGACAGCGGCCAGCTGCCGGGCCTGACTTGCCAGCTCCTTCAGCTGCAGGTTGCTCTCACGCAGTGTAACCAGCTCTTCCTGCCTCTGTGTGAGGGTCTTCTGCAGCTGCAAAGGATAGATGGGGACAGGATGGTTGAGACAGCCCCACTGTCCAGGGACCAGGGGATGCTCCCAGGGCTATGGAGCTGCCTCATCGGGATGCAACAGAACAAATCCAGGGCAGGATCTGGAGGGCTTCAGGGTCCCTACCTGGCTGTTTGCCTCCAGGGCATCTCCCAGAGCTTTCTGATGCTGGTCTGCCAGGTCTCTCCAGCACGGCTCAGGGGAAGGCAGGTGCTGTGGGGGAACCTGCACCACCACACTGTTCTGCAGCTGCGGGGTGCAGGGGCCAAAGGCCACTTCCTCACCAAGTGAGAAATCGAAGTCAGTGCAGTCCAGTGGTGGAGGCATTAAGGTGGATACATCTGGAGGGAATAACCACAAGTGTTAAGACATGGGAGGTATTCACATCCTCTCTTCTCCCCAATCCCAGCACACCATTCTGGTTATAAACATTCCTCTGGTATGCCCTGAAATGCTTTTACTCTACTGGGACAGCTATGCACCCCAAATCTGTTTGGATTTAATGGCTCTCTCATGGGAGAAAGCTCAGTGACAGCTCAGGTCCCTCTACAGGGGTGAGCAGGAATGCAGTGCCATACAGACTGTCCCGTGGTGGGACAAGTATGTAGTGAGTGGGCATCCAAAACTCCAAAAGCAAAGGAAAAAAGAGGAGATCAAATGCAACATGACTGCAGATATGCACACACAGGTACATATGTCTCAGGTAAGGAAAAATATCTACTTGCCAGATATAAAATCACCGACAGGACCTCTGAACTCCTGGAAATCAAACTCTGGCCCATCCTGGAAGCCGGGACCCTGGCAGGGGGGAAGGGAACAATCCAGTGAGCAGGGCCCAGGGCTCCGACCTGCCCACACTGTTGCCCATACTGTTTCAGCAGTGCCTGTGCTCAGCACCTTTCCACAGTTCCAGCACTCCCAGGCACCGTCCCCTGCCCTGCCCTTGCCATTAACCCATCTGATACATGGGACAAGATGTTGTTGTCCGCTGTACCCATTCACAGGTGGGAGTCCTGGGGCTAGGGGAGCTGCCAGCACCCATCTCCTTGAGGGAGCTACCCCTCAAGGTGCCAAGTTCTGCCTAGCCTGTTCCAAACAGTGGGTTTACCTGCTGCAGGGTCACGGGGCCAGCTGTGGTGGTGGGAAGGATGGGGGCAGAGGCTGCCAAATCCTGCCAGTTGATGGTGCTGAGCACTAGGGACAGTCAGAGACAGATGTCAGTAGTGTAGGCAGGGATGGGCATAGCCAGGGGCACGTGGCAAAATGAAAAGCATGGCCGGGCACATCCATGATGTATGTGCACGGCCAGGGGATTCAGGGCTGGGGAACATCCTGGGAGGCACCAGGGTGGATACAGTGGGGGTGGTGTAAAGGGGTCATGGCCGGGGGAACACGGTGGAGGGCAAGGTGGGGGTGTCATGGCCGGGGGATGCAGGGCTGGGGAGCACGGTGGGGAACACCAGAGGGGAGCAGAAGGGGGCACAGGGAGGGGTTCACGCCTGGGGGTCAAGGCTGTTCGCCGCAGACTGACTCACCGAGGGCGGGAGCGGCA
>VZRL01003726.1:0-14005 GCA_013397895.1 Origma solitaria | reverse complement strand
CGCGCGGCCGGCTCCCGCGCCCGCGGAACCCTTCCCCGCGCCCGCGGAGCCGGGGCGGGCCGAGGGGGCTGCCCCGGAGAGAAACTCGAGGAGAGGCGCTGCCGACCCCGCCACCACCGTCACCCGCCCTCCCAGCACTTCGGTGCCGCGCCCAACCCCCGGGTGCCTGCCGGGCACTGTGGGCGTCAGCTTGCGGGCTGGGGTGGTTTTTATAATAAGATTTGTTAAATGTCTTTACAAGGGTAGGAGCTGTCAGCGTTGAAAGCCGGGGAAAGGGAGGGCAGGGAAAAAAGCCTCCCCATAGCATCCTGAATGTGCCGATCCGCGCACTGGGAAGGGGCGCCCAGGCAAAGGACCCCACCCGCTGCTACGGATGAAATCACCGGCCAGTCCAGCTGAAATCACCGACGAGCCTGGCGGAGGACGAGCTGCCCGTTATTCCCCTGTAGTGCTCTTGTAGGCATTTTCTGTAACAGCAGCATGGACCAGGTTTGCTCGTTCTCCTCAACACCTGACGGCAGGCAAGGCTTGGAGCGCCGCCCGGGGTCCAGGTCCCCCTCCCTCGAAAGGTGGGCACTCCCGAGGGCAGCTCTAGGTGTGTATGTGGTCTTTTAACACCACTTTTGTGCACAGGTGAAAATGAAGAAAATGAAGTATTTTACAACACTGTTTTCTGCCTTTGGATGTTTCCCGTGCTACGGTGCCAGCCTGCTTAGGACCGTGCATCTGGATTATAGACCTGCTAGAAAACTAAACAAACAAACAAACACACAGACACGGCGGTTTTATTATTCCACACTTTGTTTTCCTACACTTATGCCAGTGCATCTAAATTTTTTTTCCCTGAGCCATGACCGAACCAGCGGGTGCCAGCTTGAAAGGGGGAATGACACTACTGGGCATCTTCATTTTGTGGGGGATAGAGTTCATTTTGTGGGGGAGTGAATTCGTTACGTGCCAATGTGTTTCCTCTCCCGGCTGTGTCCGCATACCACCAGTAAATAAACGAAGAGAAGTAACAAGCAGAAAAAAGTTTACTCAACATTCAGTTGGTCCTTACACCGTTATCTTTATGGACCACCCTCCAAATAAATAATACAGTACGTGAGATTCAGTATATTATTTAGACGCTGGAATTAAAAAAAAAAATAGCAGAGGGACAGTGCAGCTGACATGACACATAAAACCGTTTGCAAAACGCCATCTAATTTTTAAACTCCAGTGACACTAAGGCTTAGTAGATCAGATTGCACCGATTCTGTGGAGTACAAACGCCTAGCCAGAGCCGTAGCCACCACCACCCGCTGTCAGCAGTCACCCCCAAGCCAGGGGCACTTCTGGGCCACCTCCGGGGGCAGGAGGAAGCAAAGGGATCTCCTGTTCAGAGACACCAGGAGCTGCAGCTGGTCCATGCAGTCCCGCAGGAGTTCCTCCTGGTAGCCGCTGACCCGAAGGTCCAGGGGGCTGCCGTGGCGCAGGAGCCGGTCCGCCAGCCCCAGGCTACCGGCGGCCAGCAGGGAGGGCGCATATTTGGTGAAGGCATAGTCGGCCAGGCTGAGCTCCGCGACGCCCACCGCCAGGCTCCGGGCATCCGCCGCCTCCGCCGCGTCGGCGCCCCTAGTCTCCAGCCGCACCTGGCTGAAGTGCTCCAGGAAGAAGCTGATGGTGGGCGCCGCCAGCTCAAAGTCCAGGCGATACAGGACGATGCACTCCAGGTTGCGGAGCTGCTGGCGGGTGAAGGCGTCGCAGCAGAGGGCGAGGAGCTCCTTCACGCTAGGGGGGTGCACCTCCACCTGCGTGGGGGGACAAGAGTGAAGACGCAGCCGCCGGGAAGCAGCGCAGGGGAGAGGGCGTCGAGCCCGGCCTGTCTGGGAACCGCTCGGGCTGGCCTCGGGAGGCTGCAGAGACCGTGGCGGCGGGGCAGCCGGGCCCTGGGGCCGCCCTACCTGCTTGCAGGCGATGAGCAACGCAGTTACCCCCAGGAGCTGGAAGCAGTCGGCGGCCACAGGGGTAGTGGCGAGAAAGCGGTCGAGGATGTTGACGGCCAAGCAGAGCGCCTCGAAGGAGAGCCCGAAGTGCCGGTGCACGGGGATGAGCCAGCTGACCAGCCTGCAGCGCGCCTCCGCCGTCACCTAAAGGCACCGGCAGCGGGGGTCAGGCGGGGCCGGCCCCGGGCTCCCCCGCCCGCTCCCCGCCGCCGGCCCCGCTACCCCAACCTGCGGCTGCCGGGCCAGCGGCTCCCGCGGCTGGAAGCGGCTCTCCAGCCCCTTGCGGGAGCGGTACCAGCTCTCCCCGTAGTCGCGGAAAGCCTGCAGCTCCTGCGCGCTTTCCCCTGCCGCCGCNGCCGCCCGCTCGCCGCCGTCACCATGGGGTGGGCGGCCGTGCCAGCTCCGCTCCGGTCGCGGCGGCCGCTATTTGAGCCGCACGGTGGCCGCCGTGCGGTCACCGCCCGCCTCCCGGGCACCCCGCCCCGCCCGTCCTGCGGCCGCCGGCTGGACACTTAAGGGACCACAGTCTCCAAAACAAAATCCCAGCCACGGAAATGTCTGTCTCTTCTCGGCCTTCTTACTCGAGGGCAAGCGGCAGTGGTGGAATCGCCGTGCAACTGCAACCTCCCGACGACAGCCTCCTCCCTATCGCAGGGCAGGGAGAGCAAACGGGGCAGCACTGCCATGAAACCGGAGCACGAACCCAGACAGCTGAAGTTGCCGCATTTATCTTGCCATTACCCAAGCACGTGTCTCTCCAGCTCCTAGCAGTTCAACTCGGAAGCCATAAGCTTTAACAGCTACGAATTACTCCACGTAAGTAACAGTTTCAGTGGAGATCACCAGAAACAGGACAAATGGACAAGGGGCAACACCTGAAAATGCTGGAGCTCATGGGGCAATCTGGGTCTCAGTTACACTTCCATCCCTAGACTATTTATGTCATAGTGTGCTATTTTAAACAGTTGAAGGCAGGGAAATCAATATATTTTGCACTCGACCTGTTTATAGTCTGCTACAGACTATAATAGAAAGACCTGGAAAAAGACAAAGAAAACTTCTTCTGGGTTAAGCACTGGGAAAGATGTCAATGGGAAACAAGAGCTTCAAGCAGTACACGATCCAGAAGCAAGAGGGGAGGAGGTGGGAATTCTACAATGCGAGTGGCAGGAGCAGGAACTCCTCTTCAAAGTGAGAACAGAGACCAGGAGAACATGCTGTCTTTAAAAAGAAGAAAGAACACATTGCAAACCACAGTTGAGACTACACTGACAAAGATTAATAGTGGCAGGTCTTGTGTCTGACAAATGCTTTGATAAAAGTAACACACAGGTGTTAACAGAAGTCTTTATTAAATAGAGCAAAAGAGAAAATTCATCCACCCAAAAGAGTACAGGCACAAAATTTGTTCATGTATACTGCAGAAGCAGAAAGCCACCGTAGTATTTGTTTTTGTTAAAGATGACTGTGCTTATCTGTACACCACAGTGTGACCTCCTTAATTTGTTTTGCAGATAACTGTTGCTCACACAGATCGTGCAATTTCCCAGTTATTACAATATATCCCCCTTAACTTATTTCAGTTATTTATTTAAAAGATTACAAAGCAGAGCATGCTGGTGAAACACAAAGAATAACTCTGAATTTCAACATTACCACCATAAATGGAAAAAATCCTCTCTATTCATCACAGTTAAATAAGGGAGAAGAACTCAAACACAATTCACACTTCCGCTAGGATTTAACCACTTAAGACCAACAGCTCATTTGCAAAATTCAAACCCAAAAGAAAGAGGCGCTTGCTACTTACGAAATTACTGAAATGTTTTTCTAATTAATGTTTCTACAGGATACAAATAAAATATCTCAACCAGAACAAAACCTAGGAAATCTGTTTAGGGTGCAGATTTAGTTTGTATCTTCAATGCATGTAATTTTCAGGATTTTATTTCAGTATCTGGGAATACAGAAGGCAAAGTTGAGGTCTTAAGGTCTAAGATCAAAACTTCCTATTCAAATGCTTCCTTTCCTAAATGGCATCACAAAAAAAGCCCAAAACTCACTTCCTGTCTCTTCTATGAAGCCAGGACTACCACTAGATTATCATAATGCATGAAAAAATAAGAGATGTGATCCCTGTTCCTTCGGAGTTCTTAGCAAGCTTGCCTCTTCCAGAACTGAGTGTAAGGTAATGTGCACAAGCTGGATAGCAACACAAATTCTGTGATAATCTAATTGGATAAGGTCCATGTATTTTGCATTTTTATGCATTTTCCTCAGTTCACTTTCTGTGCATGATTAACCTCTGCTGTATAAAATCTTTTATTTTTCAGATTAAACAAACACTGTGCAGCTGTCAGTAAAGACAGACTGCAACTTCCTATTTGACTGCAACCACTTAATGGCAAACCTTCCCCACCAATATATTCCTTATTCTTGAAAGTTGAGTTGGTGATCTAAAATTGCACTTCATAATTGGAAAGAGTATGGATAGGTGGAATGTAAGAACATCTGACTCACTGAGCTACCCAGTTAAGGATTATTCAGTATTAAAGAAACAAGAAACAAAGGATCACACAGACACAGTCATTGTGATCAAGTGGTAGGAGAGAACTGCCACTGTAAGTTTCCTCTAGGAACTTCTCTGGTATTTCCTTGAAGAGGGTCAACCTGAACTTGGATCAATAAGGGGGGAAAAGCCATGATCATCAGATGAAGGCTGCTTGCAGGACTATGCAAAACTAAGCATACAAAAAAGGGACAGCAAAACGTATTACAGTTACAGGAGTTGCAAGGATCAGGGTGAACAGGGAGGAACAACTGAGAAGGGGCACATCCTCTGGGAGGGGCTGCTGGTCAGTACACATCCTGCTGAGCACTTGTTCACAGCAGTCCATACTATGACCTTATAGAGCATCTTCCTAATGTAAATAATACAGAAAAATTAAGACTTCTCTAAGATATATTGGTTGAATACTGTAAATTCATAGCTCCAAAAAAAATCATTACTTAGGAAACCCATATGAGAAACTTTTCTGTTTCCACACGTGGAATTCTATTCAACTGAGATTCAGGACTGGATCTTTAATTACCAGTACACGCTGTACTGATGCTATGATAAGCACATTAAGCTAAAAAAGAGGAATTATTCACAGCCATTTCTGTTCTGAAAAGAAACTGCTTGCAGTTATCATTCATATAGTCAGACAAATGGCACCAAACGTATTGTAAAGGCTAAATATATTCAATGTTAATTTTTAAAGTGATATAGAGAAAGGCTGATTCTATGTAAAATCATGCAGTCTATCCCCATCATGGCTGGTATCAACCACACTAAGCATTTAAATACTTTCAATTAATGTTGGAGTGCATATTTCCCATGGAATTACTGAAGCTCTGGTTTGTTACTGATTTCTGGTTTCAGTTACCATTTTCTGTTTTTATCAGTTCTTTGATGATGTGTAACACCTTGTCATCTAGAAAAGAAAATAAACAGTGTGTGAAAACGTGTGAGCTTAAAAATTGGTTCCCAAAATCCCAAGAAAAGAGAAGTCTAGCTCTCAGAAACTTAAAATTTCAATGTTTTAGGCTAGGAGACAATCTAAAGCAAAACAAGTGATTACCATTTGACGATCTTAAAAGGACGAACAGTATATACACAATACATCATTGCAGAACTATTCAATGAACTGCTGACGACCATTTCAGTACTTCACAAAAGAGACTGGGAAAGTGGTGGGCTAACTATAGACACATCAGCATAGAGGCAACTCCCTTTCTTACCCACCTACAATATCCTCCTGAACATCCAGTGTCCAAAGTTTAAATTGTGCTCCGCTACCCCTTACCTCTGGGAATCAATGTGCAGTTGCCCACTGTCAACCTAAATTTTGAGACAACTTGCGTAACACTTGTAAGTCATCCATGCCTAGGATTCTCCACACACAATCTTAGATCTGTTTTGAGATGCATGCCTCACCATTACTACCACTACCTTGAATGTTGTTATCAGGGATATCTTTAAAATAGTAGCTGGGCAGATCTTCGTACATCTGGGGTGAGCCACGCAATATATGCAGCACTAGTAATGACTTTCTGGACATCTCTCAACGGAACATTCATGTCATACCAACCCTACTGTGTGAGGACGCAGTGCACTAATGATTCCTAAGATCTGCCACAAGGTCCACTTAACAAACACTAATGCCAGCAATGCAGTAATTAAGTTACCTTCAAGTGACATTTTGGGATTTTCAAGCTTCTGCTTCAAAACAGACTCAATGAGAACTCTCAGTTGTTTGAAAATTACTGCTATCTTCACAGGAGCCTATAAAGAGAAGGCAAACATTTGCATCATCAGACATTTCATACCAAAATACAGATCAAAGTATTACCTGACATATAAACAGAAGCTCATAACAAGATTCCTGCAAACATGATGCATATATATGGTTTTTAATGGTAATCATCATGGATAGTATACTCATGAAATGACTGGACTTACATTATGCCTTAGCTTTAAGCACCAGTTATTCGTTAATATTAAAGCCTAAAGAACAGCAGCTCAGAAGGGTAACTTAGGATGTGCTCCCACACAACCAGCCTAACAGGAAATTATTAATTTACCAATAAGCTGTCCAATTAATTGCCTTTTTTCCCCCCAAGGTAAAAAAGTTCAAATTAAATTTACACCTGAAATAAAATAGCTACACATTTCCCTCTTGGGAGGTCTGCCAGGCCTTCTGAGAAAGCAATCACAAGCCTTTCCCAAATCTCACTAGGAATTTGGATACCTAAAATGGAACCCTCTCCCAGAAACACTTCATTTTATCCTCCCCTCCCTATTTCAATCTTTATTTCATTTATATGCTGCCTTTGATACAACAAGTAGCTGCTGCAGCAGAAGCATGAAATGCAACATAATCTGCTTAGCTTCTCAGTAGAAAAGTAGAGACTCTGAAACATTCTGTAAGATGTGACTGGCCTAGCAACTGCACAACTGTCCAGGGACCAGAAAAAAAATAATTTTCGACACACACACAAGAGATCTGCTTTTTAAAATTCCCTATTCATGATAAGCAGTGAATTCAATCAGATGGTTGCTTACTTGGATCAGCAGACTGCAAAAAACTAAAGTGCTTTGCAGCTTATAGTTGTCTTTGAGAGTTGCACAGGGCCCACATGAGCACGGAAAATTGTAACCAAGTAGCTGTCAGGATAGCATTCCCCACTAGGTGCCATTTACCAGAATTTACAAAGATCTTTTCATGACAACTGTTTTGTCTGCAAAAATATGCTGGGAAAATGTTTTCCCATTTTTAAATAAAACTTTCACACACAAAAAGGAAAAAACCTAATCAAGAAAGCCAATCACCCCAAAATCAAGTAAGCAGTTATTTTACAATTTGGATTTTTTTCTGTTTCAAATAATTCTGTCTGTACTATAGAGCAGTATATACAGTAGTGTGGTAAAGACAAATAGATAATTACAAGATTGTAAGATTGTAAGAAAGGGTAATATAAAAACAGAACATGTTCCTCTTCTTTCACAAGCTCTACAAAAAAAAAGGTTTAGTCTGCATCCATTTTCAATACCTGTTCTGAAAAAACACTTTCTTCTTGAAGACAGATGGAACTGATTTGTTGCAAACCACATATGACAAGTCTATTTTTTTGAGTATGATTTATGAAGATTTCATTACATGTATATAAAATCTCCTGTTGTTCTCTTTAATTCTCTCCCCTTTTCTTCCCTTGTCTCCATCACGTGTATACAGTGGTCTGAATTAAGCTGATACATCAACTGTGTAATACAAAAGCCCACGGAACACCAAAAGGTTATAACTCCAATGCACCTGAAAATGGATCCAGCCATCAACTGTCAGGAGACGCTCGCGATGCTGGACTTCTATATCCCCACCAAAAAGCAAAATGGGAAAGGGGGATATTAAAGTAGTCTCTCTCAAATACACCTTGGCATACCTCACCTGCATATAAACAAACACAATCAATCAAAAACAGCAACAAAAAATCCCAAACTACATAACATACGCAACACTAAATTTGATTGTTACTTCTACAAGCAAAAAATCTGCTTTTTTTCCGTATCAAGATGCAACCAACAGAAGTTACTGGACACAGGAAATAGCTATTTGTCTGTCTTACATCACATAAAATAACTCACCTCTAAGTAAGTGACAGGGTTATATACAGAAGTTAGCTAAAGCCATAGCTATCTTGTCGAAGCTCAAATGGAAAGATAACATTAGCCTAGTGGTGTTCAAGAACACAACATCAAAAGCAATGAAACTACTTAAGTGAAAGGCAGGTAGAACTCTTTCACTATACATTCTTCTTGGGAGCAACTGTTTTTTCAATTTATCTACATCCACACATGCACATGCATAAATGTGGTACACACAGACATATACACTGCATGAAAACAGCATGTGCTGCTTCTGGCTTTGGAACATCTCAAAGATAAAGACAGAATGGGGTGGAATGAGTTGTATGAGAAGAATGGACCTAAAAAGGGTGCATCTTCACATGAAAGTGGAGGCTTGCTTTGCCCCCAATGTTCATGGAATAATTTACCTACCTTAGCTGCTGTCTTGCCATCACACTACGACACTCTTGGTGGCAGGAAATATTTTAATCTCTCAAAAAATACTATCACTTTATATGCATTAAAAAGTCTAATACTTCCTGCTTCTCTACAGTAAATTTGGCCATTAAGCAACTGCTGTCAAACTTTTGTTGCACCAGAAGTATAACTAAATACTAACACTTGAATTCAGCAAATAGCTGACAAGATTTTCAGTTGAAAGGGAAAGAAAGTGACAGGGAAAAAAAATGCAATTCACTTAGGGAGTTCAGCAGTCAATTACAGAATTGGCTATTTTATTTTATTACTGTGATTTGTCAGTACCAAGTTTCAAAACCTTAGTGTGCTTACAGCAGTGAAAAGGCACACTTTGAGAAGTTACTACTACATATTACTGGGCACAGTGATATTAAAATCAACAGGATTGTATTTTAAAAGTCCATAATACTATTAAGTTAAATGATACACAGGAAATTCCTTCCATTTATAGCTATCAGTTTCACCATGAACAGATTCGTTCATGACCTTCAGCTTCATCTTCTTTTTCTTCAGCACTCAGTTGACTCATTTTCATGGATTTTAGGATCATTACATAATAAGAGACTCATTTAATATCTAAATGTTTTATCTTAAAAACATACACTAACTTGAAGTATACTAGAAGCATAACTCCATCTTTATACAAAATATTAGCTACATTTACTATCTTCAACTTACCTTCTCCTGGTAAAGCAGCCATCCATATGTCTGCAAGTCTCGATTTACAGAAGAGGGGTGAACTTGTGCTTTACCCTGAGCAGTTTCTACCATGCAAGCCAGCTTCTCTGTAATATCCACAGACTTAGTATATAGTATTTTCCCTACATTGTCATACAGCCCCGCAGTCAATACAGCTTTAAGAAGAGCTATTTCACTGAGAGACAGGGATTGTGTGGCTCCACTTCCATCCCATCCACATGGTGTTGAAGGTGCTGTGAACCCTGCTGCTCTGACGACCCTTATGAGTTCTTGCTTCACATCCTGAAATTAGTACGGCATTAGTAAAGTTTTGAATTAAAAAGTTACATACTCCAGCAGCAGGAAATGACACTTCATCTGAATATTCATGTTCTCCAGGGGTCTTACTAGAAAAACCACTTGTATTTTCTGCAGTCACATTAGAATCTTAGCTATTGCTATGAGAAAAACATTAACTATAACGTAATCTGGTATCTTGAATATAGGATTAGACATATGGAAATATATACGCTGCAAATACTAAGTACTTCCTGCGGTTAAAATTAAAAGATACATTTGCATCAAAGATCCACTTCTGTTAAGAAGTACTCAGGCACCCAAACTTAAAAGGGAAGATTAAAGCATTTTCTCACCAAAAAGAATAGGCCATTCACATAAGTTTGTGGCTCATCTTTCAAATTAATAGATATATTATTTGATATCAAGAATAATATAAATACTTTACTTCATGAAGTTTCGATTCTTTGATGAAAATAAGGCCTAGCTTCTCCAATGGCAGTGACTACAAAGTTGTTTACCCAAGTGTGCATATCAAAACTCAAACACAAACACAGCTACCTCAATTAAAAGCGTGCATTTTATCAATCCGTAGAATACCACTTGCCTTTATCTTGTCTAAATAGTAACGGTGATGTATCACTTCTTTAAAAGGGAATGATACTTTCAGAGGGAAATTTTAACAAACAACTTATGAGTGCAGAGCACTCATATATGTTTTACCTCCAGAGTTAACAGGGAAGTCCTATTAAGGAAATTTCTTCTGCAGTAAGTAATTTCAGCACGATATCCCCCTTCCTGTCGAGCCCTTTTCCACCTAAGGAGAGAAAATTTGGTCTTATTACAGCAAGAAGAAACCCATCAAGACTATAACAATAGGAGTGGCAGTAAGTTAAAAAGGAATGTGTTTTGGTAAGCATTATCTACTCTAAAGTTGTACTAATGAAGATGAATGCTGCTGGTCTCATTCCAGAGAACATGCCTGTAACATAGATTTGACAGACACTAACAAAAATACAAGGTGATTTACTCTAAAAAACCACACATTTCTGTTTGTCTCAACAGTCAAAACAAGATACAGACTTAGTGGTAACACCCTAAAAAGAAAAAAATCCCTGTATATAATTTTATACATTTGTGCTCTATCGAATATAAAATACCACAAACAGCAAACAAAATACTTTAAACACTAGGATAAACTGACACAGTAAACCCGTATATGTGTGCAAACATAGTTAAAAGGAGCTGAAGAATAAATACTAAGCAAGCTATCCATTTGTGTTACAGTATTTGGCAATCTATTGTTAATCTGAAGAGAAAAAACTTGAAGTGAAAGTGTTCAAGAGATATTAAGGATTCTTCACATAACTGCATTATTAAGTGGTATCTGCTACTAGCTATGAGCTAGAAGAGAGCTAGGAGAATTATAATTTACCCCAGATAAGCGTTGTAGATCGTTATATGATCTGAAACTGCCACAGCTAGAGATGATTTTGCAAGATCTGCTTCATCTTTTCGACCAATAGGTGTAGTAAATGGGGATTTTTCTGTCATAACAGCAGCCAGAGTTGCCTGCAATTATAAAGAACACATCACTTAACAGTATTTTATGATAAGCCTACAGGTTTATAATACAAATAGCACCTACAACATTTGCTCTCATGCTCTCTCCTGCCACAGCTGTGCAGAGGAGGGAAAAACTAACACAAACACACTGGACTCATGAGTTGAGATAAGCCACTGGTGGGAGGATGCACAGAAATAGGATGAAAAACAGGCACCAAACTTAAAGTTGCAAAGTGATTTATTAACCTAATGGAGTCGGAGGATAAACCAGAGGTAAAAATAAGCTCTTAAGACACCATTTCTTCACTCACCCCCCTTCCCTCTTAAGGCCCCATTTCTCTGCTCACCCCCTCCCTCCTTCCAACCAACAGCTCCAGGGCAGGGGCAGGGTATGGGGTTTTTTCTTAGTCGGTCCATCACCACAATTCTTCTGCTACAAACACTGTTTCTCTACTCACCCCTCTCCCTATCAAGACACCATTTCTCAGCTCATGCCCCTCGCTCTTTCCAACCAACAGCTCTGGGGTGGGGGCAGGGTATGAGGGTTTCCTTTGGTCAGGGTCAGTCGATCAGGGGAAGAATCCTCTACTTAGCCATGGGGGTGGCCTCCCACGAGAGACAGTCCTCTGCGAACTTCTGTGGCGTGGGTCCAATCTCACGAGCAGCAAACCTGCCTGAATCTGCTGCAGCACAAGTTCTTGTCCATAGCGTGCAGACTTCCAAGCCGAGGCCAGGCTGTTTCCATCCCGGGAGCAAAGCCTCTCTCTCTCTTGCAAGGCCTTTGCAACTCTCAGTCTCTACTGGGACTCCCACTGGATCACAGCTTCCTGCAGGCATCCACCTGCTCCTCTGGCATGGGCACCTCTCCACAGGCTGAGGGTGGATCTCTGCACCCCTGTGGACTCCATGGGCTGCAGGGGGACCACCTCCTCCCCCATGGTCTTCACCATGGCTGTCAGAGGGTTTTCAGCTCCAGCGCCTGGAGCACCACCTCCCCCACCTTCTCCACTGACCTTGGTGCCTCCATGCTGTTTTTACCTCACATATTTTCACCTCCTTCTCCTCCTCTGGCTAAAAAGAAGTGCGTGCTCACATTGTTTTGATTTCTTCTTAAATATGTTTTCCCAGAGGTTGTTAAAGGTTGAGGGGGGAAGTAGAATTTTTACCATTCTGTTGCTAGGTAACTAACGACGGTACTTAAGGGCCATCTATGCTCAGAAAGGAGACAAAGACTTTTGGTTGGGCGGGCACGGGAACAAGAGATTGGACAATTTGATAAGGAGACACTCGCTGGCAAGTCCTGGAGGAGAGACCAATGAAAAGAAGCGGCTCTGTTTTTTGGCTGTGACTGCAGGAAAAAAAGCCCAGCTTTGCACTAGCTTTTCTCTACCTGGTGGGTGAGTGCTCGCTTTGAAAAAAAGGGCACAGGACTCCAATTCTCTCTTCCCCTCCGGGAGGGTGCATCTCCCAGCTGCGCTGCAGCGGAACGGGACCCCCGTCTGCTGCCGCCCCACGCCCTGCCTGCCACAACTGCGGAGTTTCCTGCCACCTCCTCTGCTGGCTGGCTTGGGTGAGCCCACCTTGCCATTCCATCTCCCTCCTCTGAGCTCCCTGCCCATCACATGCAGCTGCACTCCATCTCTGCCCAGCCGCCCGCCATTCTCCCGCGAGACCGGCCTGACCTCGTGCCACAGCGCAATCTGCAGCTCCCCAGGAGCAATCGCACCTGCCCTGCTGGGCTGGGAGCCCAACAGTGCCCCTGCTGGCCGTGACCGTGACTGCACCAAACGGGAAAGTGCCTGGCAGCCCAGGGACATCTGCCACGGAGTTTTTGGGTTTGTTTACTGTTTTTACTTTGTTTACTGTTTTTGTTACTGATTGTTTACCTCATTATAGATACTAGTAAAGAACTATTATTCCTTTTCCCATACCTTTGCCTGAGAGCCCTTGATTCCAAAGTTATAATAATTCGGAGGGAAGGGGTTCACATTCTCTGTTCTAAGGAAGGTTCCCACCTTCCTTAGCAGACACCTGTCTATCAAACCAAGACAAGGCGTAACTAACATCTCTAACTGGCCCAAGCTTGGCCAGCAGCATGTCCATAATCTTCAGAGCCATCAGAGACTGGCTCTGCTGGACATGGTGAAAAACTTCCAGAACCTACACACAGGACACACAGGAACCATCTTTGTACCTCACCCTGCTCACTAGCAAAAACTGGGCCAAGCAAAACCAACACAGCAGTAAAGAATTTCTTTCTAATATCGAATCAAAACCAATCTTCTTTCAGTTTAAACCCATTCCCACTTGTCCTGTCACCAAATGCCTTTGCAAGAAGTTCCTCTCAAATGCCCTTCAGATACTGAAAAGCTGCAATTAGGTCATCCCGGAGCCTTCTCTTCTGCAGGCTGAACCACCCTAGTTCTCTCAGTCTCCTCAAAGAAAAGGTACTCCAGTCCTCTCTGATCATCTCTGTGCCATCCTTTGGACTCATTCCAGCAGGTCCATTATCCTTTTTGTGTTGTGGACCCCAGAGCTAGATCCAGTGCTCCAGGTGGGTTCCCTTGAAGGCACGGCAGAGGGTCAGAATTTCTCTTCCGTGCCCTGCTGGCCACACTGCTCTGGACATGTTTGGCTTTCTGGGCTCTGAGTGCCCATGGCTGGGTCTTACCCAGCCTGTCACCCATCCGCACCCCCAAATCCTTCTAAGCAGGGCTGCTCTTCATCTGTCCATCCCCACCCTGTGTTGATACCAGGGATTGCCCTGACCCTGGTGCACCTTGCACTTGGTCTTGTGAGCTTCACATTCACTTCTCCAGGTCCCTCTGGATGA
>VZRL01003720.1:0-12050 GCA_013397895.1 Origma solitaria | reverse complement strand
CCTGAACTTGAACTTCTTTTCCCCGTCAAACCCGCAATGGACCAAGACCGCGACCATCGCTCCACAGACATCGCAATTGCCAAAATCTCCTCACCGGATCCACAGGTGGTGTTATCTTTCCTCTCCCCTGTTTACTCCTGTCCTTTCCATATCTTTCCTTCCTTTCTGTGACACTTCTGTATTTTTAGAAAGGAACCCAAACGGCTGCATCCTCTTTTCCCGAGGCAATTCAATTGTTTTAAAATCAAACTTGCCTCGTATTGCTCAGAGCAGCTCCCTGGATTGAAATGCCATCCCCAGCTGAATTTCCCGGGCCAAGGCTCAGCCGAGGACACGAGATTTATCCCAAGGTGTCTTTTTGTCAGGGTTCAAACCCCCCGATCTGTCCTTGCGATGACAAATTCTCATCCCCCGGCTTAGACCTTAATTTGGGGCACATTTTATACCTTATTAACCACAGCTGTGCCACGTGCTGTGGGCCGGACTGTGGTCAAATCATCTTTGTAGTTGCATTGAACAGAGTGGTTTTTTGTTAAATTTTGTTAAATTGTTTTTCAAAAACATTTCTGGGCATCAGGGCTTCTACCCCTCGTTCCTCCCCGGTGCCCCACTGCATTTTCCTCACTGTTTTATGCTTCCAGCATCCAACCCAAGGAATCCAAGGAATCCTGTCAGGACCTGGCACGTAACTGACGCGATCCGCAGGCAGTGGAGGTTGGGATTTAAATCCCAACGGAATTATTTGACCTAACCTGGCAAAGGAAAAGCAGTGACACTCGTGGCTCTGGGTGCTACCCTCACGGCAGCACAGAAGGAGCGACTGGCAACTCAGAAATCTAAAAATGTGAAACAAAAACGCCAAGAAGTTGTTGGCAAGAACAACTAGAAAAGAAATGAGTCGGAAACGAATGTTTACATGGAGCTGCAGAACGGGAGGTTCAGAGGATTGCAGTGGATTCAGAGGGATTTGGGGAAAATTCTGGGATATTTGGAGAGAATTCGGGGGTAATTTAGGAGTGTCCAAGAATATTTTAGGAAGATATAGAATATTTAGGGAGATTTCAGATATTCACAGAGGATTTGGAGCTCTCTTTGGGGAGAGTTTGGAGTTATTTTAGGACAATTCAGTAGTATTTGAGAGAATTTAAATCTTTTCAGACGACTCAGAGGTATTTTGGGATGAGGACTCAATAATATTTGAGAGGAATCTGAAGTATTTGAGGTTTCAATTACTTGGGGAGGAGTCAGAGATCTTTGGGCTAGTGAGTTATTTTGGGATATTCTCACACCTGAGTCTGACCGCGCTACCCGCCGCCGGCTGTGACCTGCCCCAGGTGACCCCGAACCCTCTGTTCTGCCCAAATTTGCCGCCAGCGGTTCCCCAGCTGCTGCAATCCCCGCCCGCTGGCACTGAGATGCCGTTGCTCGCCGGGAGCGTCAGGGCATAAAACCTCCATGGAAAGGTTTTTTAGTGCCTGGGAGCGATTCCCCGGAGTTTCTGGGCTCCGTGGGGGCGAGGCGGCGGCAGCGGGACCCGCGGAGCCCGGCCCGTGGGGGCGGCCGGGGCTGAGAAATGCGCGGCGGCCCCAGCGAGGTGCTGAGGACTGAGCGGAGCTGTCGGGAACAACCCCCGGGACCCCCCCGGTGCCTGAGGGCTGAGCGGAGCTGTGGGGAACAATCCCCGGAGCTTCCCCGGGGCCTGAGGGCTGAGCGGAGCTGCCTGGAACCCCCCCCTCATCGCCGCTCGGCGCTGCCGCCGCCGCTCGGTCCCGGTGCTGTCCCCCGGGGTCGCCTCTCGTCGCGCAGCTGGACGGGGTCGATCCGGGCCGCGCCCGTCCCTCGCTGCGGCTCCTTCAGTGACCCGGGGCGGCCGAGAGCCCTGGGGCAGCTCCAGAAGCCCCAACTCGCCCTGGCTGCGGCTCTTTCAAAGACAGGGAGCAGCGGAGACCCCCTCGGTTCTGCCCCGACGCTCCCTCGGTGCAGCTCTTCCAGTCGCGGGCAGCGGCCTCTCCCGGCGCGGTTCTTTCATTATTTTTTTATTTCGTTCTCTCTGTTTTATTCCATTCACAACTCCCGCTCCGCGTCCCTCCGGTGCGGCTCTTCCACCGCCTCTGCTCCTCGCCGGTCTCTCGGTGCAGCTCTTCAGACACACGGGGCTCCGGTGACCCCTGGGTGCGTCTTTTTTACTGTATTTTATCCTATTCTCTATACTTTATTTTATTCACACTTCCGACCCCGTCGGCGCTGCCCTTCTGGCGACACCCGACAGCGCCTGTCCCGTGGTGCGGCTCTTCAGTGACACCGGGGCCCGGGGACCCCCCGGTGCAGTTTTTTATTCTATGTTGCCCTGTTCTCTGTATGTTATTCTATTCACACCCCGCCCGTCCCTCGGTGCAGCTCCTTCAGACGCGGGCGGCGGAGACACCGTCTCGCCTTCGGGGCAGCTTCTCTCGCCCCTCACAGCCGCGGTTCCGCGGGGCCGNGGGGGCCCCCCCCGCCGGTCCCGCCCTGCAGCTCCCTCGGTGCCACGGGCCGGCGAAGACGCCCCTCGGTGCGGCTCTTTGTATTTGATTCTTTTCTTTGTGTTTTCTCCCGTTCGCACCTCGCCCGTCCCGCGGAGCGACTCCTTCAGGGCCCCGGGGCGGCACAAAGCCCTCGGGGCGGCTCCAAAGGGCCCCGCCCGCGGCCGCTCCCCGAGGCCTCCCCGCTGCTCACGGGCATCGGACACCGCCGGCGGCCCCGGCCCCTTCTTGTTCTTCTTGTTCTTCTTGCTGCTGCCGGGATTGAGCCCCCGCCGCCGCCCGGCTCCTTCTGCCGGCCCTGCCCGGCACGGAGCGGCGCTGCCGCTGACGGGGCCGGAGCGCGGCTGCGACACGAGTGCCCCGCGCCTCGGGACCGGGCCGAGGAGTGAGCGCACGGGTGGGGAGGGACCCCCGCTGGACAGGGCAGGGACTGAGCCCATGGGAGGGACCCCCCGCTGGACAGGGCAGGGACTGAGCCCATGGGAGGGACCCCCCGCTGGACAGGGCAGGGACTGAGCCCATGGGAGGGACCCCCCGCTGGACAGGGCAGGGACTGAGCCCATGGGAGGGACCCCCCGCTGGACAGGGCAGGGACTGAGCCCATGGGAGGGACCCCCCGCTGGACAGGGCAGGGACTGAGCCCATGGGAGGGACCCCCCGCTGGACAGGGCAGGGACTGAGCCCATGGGAGGGACCCCCCGCTGGACAGGGCAGGGACTGAGCCCATGGGAGGGACCCCCCGCTGGACAGGGCAGGGACTGAGCCCATGGGAGGGACCCCCCGCTGGACAGGGCAGGGACTGAGCCCATGGGAGGGACCCCCCGCTGGACAGGGCAGGGACTGAGCCCATGGGAGGGACCCCCCGCTGGACAGGGCAGGGACTGAGCCCATGGGAGGGACCCCCCGCTGGACAGGGCAGGGACTGAGCCCATGGGAGGGACCCCCCGCTGGACAGGGCAGGGACTGAGCCCATGGGAGGGACCCCCCGCTGGACAGGGCAGGGACTGAGCCCATGGGAGGGATCCCACGCCGGAGCAGGGAAGGATTCCTGCCCCTGAGGGGAAGCAGCGGCACGAACTGACCGTCACTCCCATCCCTTCTCCCTGCACCGCTGGGCAGAGCACGGAGGGAGCCGGGGATAAAGTGAAGTCCGGGAAGGAGAGAGAGGTCGGGAGAAGGTGCTTTATCAGGATTTGTTTTACTCCTCATTCTCCTGTTCTGATCTGCTTAGTCATAAATCTAATTCATTTCCCCACGTCGGGGCTGTTGTGCCCGTGATGGCGATCCCTTAGTGACCTCTCCCTGTGCTTATCTCGCCCCACCAAGACTTGGATTTGTTTCAGTTCCGTGGAGTTAACGGTGATTTGGGGTAGCTGGAGTAAAGCAGCTGGAAACCTCAGTGGGCTTGGGAGGGACTAAACCAGGGCAGGAGCTGGGCTTGCTCTGAGGGAATTCTCACAACACGGAACTTCGTGGGGTCTTTCTATAGGAATTTTGTTGAATTTTTCCATTCATCGTTGCAAAGCAGAGTCACAAGTGGAGCTGAGCTTTCAGCTTGGAATGAGGGAATGGAACGTGTGCTGGGACTTCTGTAACCACAAGGTTTTACTTGATAGCTTAGTTTGGGAAATATTCAGCCCTTCAGCAGCAATGTCTCTCCCGGCCACTGGTTTGTGGCTCAGGCCCAGCTCAGAGCTTGGACAAGAAACCCAAAGCCCCACCCAAAAAACTTTGCGCTATTTTATTTCTTCATAGTTATTTTATATTATTGGGAAAAAAAAGTTATTTTGTGTCATTATTTTTTTATATTCTATTTTACTTTTTTTTTTTTTTTCGTGTTTATTCTCTCTTCCCTCCCGCCCCGCCCCCCCGCCTTTATCCCCCTCCCGGAGGTTTTGGGAGGTGCTGTCCCACAGCCCTGCCTGCCCCGGCACCCACAGCCGCTCCGGTGCCGTCAGGCGCCGGCTCGAAGGGAAACCCCCAAACCCTCTGGAAATAAAGCCGGTTTGGGGGAAAACCCTGCCGGGGGAATTGAATCCCAAGGACAGCGACTGCTGAGAGTTGGAGATTCCAAGGGGCCGGAGGGAACCGCGCTGGGGCCTCGGGGCCTCCCTGGGGCACCTCGGGGACCACCCCTCCCCGAGCAGAGCAACCCCTNTTTTTTTTTTTTTTTCGTGTTTATTCTCTCTTCCCTCCCGCCCCGCCCCCCCGCCTTTGTCCCCCTCCCGGAGGTTTTGGGGCGGTGCTGTCCCACAGCCCTGCCTGCCCCGGCACCCACAGCCGCTCCGGTGCCGTCAGGCGCCGGCTCGAAGGGAAACCCCCAAACCCTCTGGAAATAAAGCCGGTTTGGGGGAAAACCCTGCCGGGGGAATTGAATCCCAAGGACAGCGACTGCTGAGAGTTGGAGATTCCAAGGGGCCGGAGGGAACCGCGCTGGGGCCTCGGGGCCTCCCTGGGGCACCTCGGGGACCACCCCTCCCCGAGCAGAGCAACCCCTCCTGCCCCCCAAAACCCGCAGGGTTTGAGTCAGCTGAGGAAAAGAGCTGGAAAAAGGGGCTGGAAAGCGGGAGGAGCTGAAGGAGGCCCCTCGCCCATGGCTCGGAGCAGTCACAGGAAAATCCCCCGGAAACCCAAGGAAATCAATGGAAATAAGGATGAATTTTTTCACTCCTTCCGCTGCTGTTTCCAGAAGGTCCCAGCCGGGTCCTGCCGGAAGGAGCCGGGAGCGGGAGCAGGCTCAGGGCTTGACTGCAGAGAAAAGTTTAATTGGGGCAAGTAAACTTGAATTGTGCGGAGAAAATGTGAATGGAGGGGATTTGAATGCGAGGGCNTGGGGCCTCGGGGCCTCCCTGGGGCACCTCGGGGACCACCCCTCCCCGAGCAGAGCAACCCCTCCTGCCCCCCAAAACCCGCAGGTTTGGGTCAGCTGAGGAAAAGAGCTGGAAAAAGGGGCTGGAAAGCGGGAGGAGCTGAAGGAGGCCCCTCGCCCATGGCTCGGAGCAGTCACAGGAAAATCCCCCGGAAACCCAAGGAAATCAATGGAAATAAGGATGAATTTTTTCACTCCTTCCGCTGCTGTTTCCAGAAGGTCCCAGCCGGGTCCTGCCGGAAGGAGCCGGGAGCGGGAGCAGGCTCAGGGCTTGACTGCAGAGAAAAGTTTAATTGGGGCAAGTAAACTTGAATTGTGCGGAGAAAATGTGAATGGAGGGGATTTGAATGCGAGGGCGTGATTTGAATTGGGGAAAGAAAATGAAGTGCAGGGAGGAGCCCCCCAGCCCTCGGCTGTGCCCCGAAGGTGCTGCCATCGGTTCCCCTGCTCCGACCTCCCGGGCTGGGAGCGTGGAGCTGCCACTGCTCTCTGGGAACGTCATGAGTTAAAAACTCCATTAAAGCTTTGACAGCCGTGGGAGCGACACTCCGAGTTCATTGGACCTTCCACGTTCCTTGGACATTCCGTGTCCCTTGGGCATTCCACGTTCCTTGGACATTCCGTGTTCCCTGCCTGTTCCACGTTCGCCCAGTGTGTTCCAGTAAGCTCCCAGTCACTCCGAGCTGCTGCCAGTTGCCCTCAGCATGCTTCCAGCTGCTCCCAGGAGCCCTCAGTGTGTTCCCAGTTGCTCCCAGTATGATCCCTGTTACCCCAGTTCTGGTCCCAGTGGGTTCCAATCCTGGTCCGGGTCCTGGTGTATCCCGGTGTCCCAGTCCGTCCCAGCCTGTCCCGCTCCATCCCGGTCCCTTCCCGGCAGCCGCCGCCCTTTCCAGGATCCTGTCCCTCCCCGCCCCCCAGAGCTGCCGCAGAACGCCCCCAAGGCGCTGACGGGGGTCGGGAGCTTCGTGTTGGGCTTCGTCTGCCTGGGCTGGGGCTCGGCCTCCACCTGCGGTCTCTGGGGTAAGCAGGGGGTCCCAGGAGGGGATCCAGGTGAATTCCCTGGAATTTCCCCGTCCCCTCTCCGCCGCGATCCTTCGGTCACTTTCGCTTTCGCGTCTCCCAACCTTTGTCACCGGATCTGCCCGGCAACCGATGGCGTCACAGAAACAGCGGACTGCCATTGGGCGGAGCCAATCGCGTGGCCGGAGGCGCTCTGGGGGCGGGGCCCGGGCTGGGGGCGGGGCCAGGGCTGGGGACGCTGAGCGGGGCCGCAGCGGAGCAGCGCCATGGCTCCAGCGCTGGGTCTGGGGGCGCTCCTGGGGCTCCTCTGGGACCCTGGGGGAGCAGCGAGAGGTGAGTGGGACCCCCCGGCACCGGGACCCTCCTGAACGTCCATTTCCGGGTAACGGAACCCCCTGCANCACTTTCGCTTTCGCGTCTCCCAACCTTTGTCACCGGATCTGCCCGGCAACCGATGGCGTCACAGAAACAGCGGACTGCCATTGGGCGGAGCCAATCGCGTGGCCGGAGGCGCTCTGGGGGCGGGGCCCGGGCTGGGGGCGGGGCCAGGGCTGGGGACGCTGAGCGGGGCCGCAGCGGAGCAGCGCCATGGCTCCAGCGCTGGGTCTGGGGGCGCTCCTGGGGCTCCTCTGGGACCCTGGGGGAGCAGCGAGAGGTGAGTGGGACCCCCCGGCACCGGGACCCTCCTGAACGTCCATTTCCGGGTAACGGAACCCCCTGCACGCCCATTCCCGGGCACGGGAACGCCCCCGAACCCTCATTCCTGGGTACTGTGAGCCCCCTGCATCCCCTTCCGCAGCACCGGGACCCTCCCGTACCCCCTTACCTGGCACTGGGATCACCCTGAACACCCATTCGCTGGCACAGGAACCCCACTGAGCCCCCATTCCTGGGTACTGGCACCCCCTGCACCCCGTTAGCCGGCACTGGGACCCACTGAGCCCCCATTTCTGGGCACGGGAACCCCCCTGAACCACCATTTGTGAGCATCGGAATCTGCTAGACCTCCATTCCTGGGAACTGGGTCCCCTTGAACGTCCATTTTCGGGTACCAGGATGCCCCAGCACCAGCAACCCCTGCACCCCCTTATCTGTCACCCCACTGAACCCTCATTGCTGGACACTGGCACCCCTTGGAATATCCATTTTTGGGCAGCGGGATCCCCTTGAACCCTGAATCCCAGGAAGGGAAGTTCACTGAACCCACATTCTCTGGCACGGGAGCCCCTGTGAACCCCCTTTCCTGGGCACTGGGACCCCCCTGCACCCCATTATCCGGCACCGAGACCTCCTGGATCCCCATTACTGAGCACTGGCACTTCCCTCAATACCTCCATTTCCGGGCACTGGGACCACCCTGCACCCCCTTACCCGGCACTGGACCCCTCCTCAACCCCCATTCCTGGGCACCAGGACTGGCTGCATCCCCTTACCCAGCCTCGGGACCCCCTGGGTCCCCATTCTGCTGCACCAGGACACCCCTGAATCCCCATGTCCAGGACTGGAACCCCCCTGAACCACCTATTCCCTCCACAGGAACCCCCCTGCACCCCCTGAGCCAGCACCGGGACTCCCCTGCACCCCTCATCCAGCACCAATACCTCCCTGCACCCCCTTTCCCAGCCACCCACCCTCTCCCAACCCCCCCTTTTCCTTGACCCTGGGACCCCCCGGACACCCATTCCTGCCTTTCCCAGCTCCCTTTTTCCTCAACACTGGGCACCTGTGGACCCACCTTTCCTGGGGAGAGGAACCCCCTGCCCCCCCCATCCTGCTGCTCCCAGTGCCCTCATCCCCCTTTCCTTGACTCTGGGACCCCCCTGCACCCCCTTATTCTGCACCAACACCTCCCCGCAACCCCTTCCCAGCCACCCTGCCTTTCCCAGGCCCTAGCCTCACTTTTCCTTGACCATTGGATTCCTCAGACCTTCCAAATTTTTATTCCCCCCTCAGTTCTCCACTCCTGGTGCTTCCTGGACACTGTGACCCCTTTCCCAGTCATCCTGCCTCTCCCAGCCTCCCGAGCTCCCTCTTCCTTGACCCTGAGACCCCCTGGGGTCCCATTCCTGCCTTTCCCAGTGCTCAGACCCTACTTTCCTCATTGCCAAGGACCCCCTGGATCCCCATTTCCAGCCACCCCGTGCTGGGAATGGGGACACTGTGAACCCCTGGACCCACCTTTCCTGGGCACAGGGACCCTCTGGACCCCACCATCCCACCTCTCCCATCCCTGCACCTCCCCTTTCCTTGACCCTGAGATTTTCTCCCAGCTCTCCCAGTTCCCCCCTTCATTGATTTATGACCTCCCAGACCCCATATCTCCGTGTCCCCCCAGTTCTCCACTCCCTACATTACCTGGACGTGACAGTGTCGGAGCCCAGCCTGGGGGTTCCCCAGTTCATGGAAATAGGGTACCTGGATGGGATCCCCATCACGCGCTACGACAGCGAGCGGGGCCGGATGGAGCCGCAGACACCGTGGATGGCAGCTGGAGCCGAGCCGGAATATTGGGATAGCGAAACGCGGCGAAGTGAGAGATACCAGCACGTGGATGCGTGGAACCTGGACATACTGCGGGAGCGGTACAACCAGAGCGGCGGTGAGTGGGGCAGATGGGGCTGGGATGGGATCCATGGGGCCGGGATGGGATCTATAGGGCCGGGATGGGATCCATGGGGCTGGGATGAGATCCATGGGGCCGGGATGGGATCCATGGGGCCGGGATGGGATCCATGGGGCCGGGATGGGATCCATGGGGCCGGGATGGGGATCCATGGGGCTGGGATGGGATCCATGGGGCCGGGATGCGATCCATGGGGCTGGGATGGGGATCCATGGGGCCGGGATGGGATCCATGGGGCCGGGATGGGATCCATGGGGCCAGGATGGGATCCATGGGGCTGGGATGGGATCTGTGGTGCTCCAAGGGGCTGGGATGAGGCTCTGTGGGTCTTCATCAGACTCTGAGCTCCATAGGGCTGGAATGGGGATCCATGGGGCTGAGACATAATTCCATGGGTATCCATGGGTCCCATTTTCCCCCCAAGGTCTCCACACACTGCAGCTGATTTTTGGCTGTGACCTCCTGTCTGACGGGAGCATCCATGGATCCTATCGGTATGGCTACGATGGGCGGGATTTCCTCTCCTTCAAGCTGGGATCCAGGAGCTTCGTGGCGGCCGATGGCGCTGCCCAGATCACCAAGAGGCGCTGGGAACACGAAGGGATCGTGGCTGAGGAGTGGACGAATTACCTGCAGCACACCTGTGTGGATGCACTGCAGAGATTTTTTGGATACGGGCGGGAGGAGCTGGAGCGCAAAGGTGGGGAGGGCAGAATTCCCATGGGAATGTGGGATTTGGGAGGGCAAAATTTGGGAACATGGGAATTCCCGTGGGAGTTCCATGGATGGCTCCCACTGCTGTCCCATTCCAATGGGAATTCTGTGGATGGATCTTGCTGTCGTTGCATTGCCATTGGAAGTCCATGGATGGATCCCATTGCCTTCCCATTCCCATGAGAATTCCATGGGCAGATCTCACCCCATCCCATTGCCATGGGAATTCCATGCATGCATCTCACCGTTATCCCATTCCAGAGCCCCCTGATGTCCATGTGTCTGGAAAAGTGGAACATGGGATCCTGACATTGTCCTGCCATGCGTTTGGATTCTACCCCAGCACCATCGAGATCAACTGGCTGAAGGGGAATGAAGTCTGGGATCAGGAGACGCAGTGGAATGGGGTCGTTCCCAACACTGACGGCACCTTCCACACCCGGGCCAGCATCAAGGCGCAGCCGGAGGAGCAGGAGCAGTACCGGTGCCGGGTGGAGCATTCTGGAATGCTAGAGCCTGGGATCTTTGTCTGGGGTGAGGCTGGGAATGTGGGAATTGGGAATATGAGAACGAGGAATTTGGGAATGTGGAGCAATGGGATGGAGGTTCCCCTCCCTCTCCTCACTATCCTGTGCTTCCCAGAGCCAGAATCCAGTGGGAATCTCATCCTGGTGGTTGCTGTGTCCATCATCGCTGCCATCGTTGTCATTGTCATTGGATTTGTCATCTGGAAGTTCCGATCTGGTAACACATGGGATGGGGGTTGGGAAGGAGCACAGATCTGCCTGGCGGCATTCTGGGAATCCTGTGCCACCGGTGCTGATCCCACTGTTTTTCCATAGGGAAGAGGGAGAGGAATGGACACAGTGTGGCAGACAGTGAGCACCAGGTGACAGTGGTTCTGGATTCCCTCTGTGTGGATCCCAGGATGGATCTTGGGGTTAATCCAAGTGTGAGATCCCTGCTGGAACCTCATGAATCTTCTCTTTCCAAAGGAACAGACTTGGGATCCAGGAGCTTGACGGCATGTTTGGAGCTGGATCAGGGTGGGATTCCAGAGGTGGATTGGGGCAGATGAATTGAGTGCAATCAGAGAGGGATTCTGGATCAAGGCAGGATTCCAGAGTGATATCAGGTGGAATTCTGGAGCAGGGTCAGGGCTGGATTCTGGAGCATGATCAGTTGGGATGGATGGAGTGGGATTGGGGCAGGATTTCAGAGCAGAATTGGG
This sequence comes from Origma solitaria, assembly GCA_013397895.1. Taxonomy (NCBI): domain Eukaryota; kingdom Metazoa; phylum Chordata; class Aves; order Passeriformes; family Acanthizidae; genus Origma; species Origma solitaria. The sequence goes on along the minus strand of VZRL01003720.1, from coordinate 1,071 downwards.
CAGGATGGATGGAGAAGGATTGGTGTGGGATGGATGGAGTGGGATTGGGGCAGGATTTCAGAGCAGAATTGGGCGGGAGGGATGGAGCAGGATTGGTGTGGGATGGATGGAGCGGGATCAGAGGAGATTCTGGAGCAGCTCCTGCTCTCCATGGGCTCCACAGCCAGGTCCGTCCTGCAGGATGGGGACAGGGACAGGGTGACATCGTGACCCACTCTCATCCCAGCAGGAATCACCACCTGAGCAATCCACAGAGCCAGATCCAGCCCCTTTCTGCTTCCCAGGAAAGCCGAGAGCTGCCAGCAGAGCTCATCCTGCTGCTCCCACCCACCCCGGCCCTGCCACGGCTCTTCCGATGGATCAGCTTCCCATTTTTCCGTGTTTAAAGCCAAGAGCCCCAGTTGCTGGTGCTGTTTAATTGCGCTGTGACAATGTCCTGGCATGGCAGTGCCCCGGCTCAGGCGGGGCTGGAGTTCATTGTCTGCGCAGGGGCAGCTCTGGGGCTGTGTTTGGGGCTGTGCTGAGCCCGGGGCTGAGAGCACAGACAGGGCTTTGCTCTTGCTGAGCTCGGCCACAGCCGAGGCCTTTCCTGCCCCTGTGCGGCCACACTGGGGAGGGGCTGGGGGTGCAGGGGAGGGGACACGGCCAGGACAGGTGACCCCAACTGACCCCAGGGATAGTCCAGACCTTATGGCATCATGCTCAATAAAGAAAGTGGGAGAAAGTCATTTGAGCAAGGGGAGGAGCTGTCTCCAGGCCATTCCCAGCCATTCCAAAGAGGCTCTGGAGAGGGCGAGTGGCCCAGAGCGCAGAAAACAGGCACGGGCAGACAGGGCCATGGCACCTTTGTGAAGGTGTGGCACAGCAATTTGTGCAGCAGTTCCCACAGGCAGGACATGCAGGCGGGGCTGGAGCCACACTTTCTGTAGTGAGTTGTGTTCTGGTGGTTTTGTCTTCTTATTTTAGCAATGGTCAAGAGCTACTGTCAGGAAAAGTTCAGTAACACAAACAGAGCCCCCAAAGAAGGACATGGCTGTGGAAGCTGCTGGCTGCAGGGAATGTCTGAGCCTG